>SJXQ01012564.1:165776-220813 GCA_006408695.1 Aepyceros melampus
ATTGGGAGTTCATGTACACTCGTAGCTGATTCATGTCAATGTATAGCAAAACGAATGCAGTATTGTAAAGCAAAACAAACTAAAAAAAAAAATCAATAAAAAAAACTATTAAATCTGATTCTTTTTTATTAGTAGTAGTAACAGTAGTGGTATATGAGTAAAGGTCTCCAATTGTCTACCTAGTTGTCCCCAAATTTTTGACCATGCATTTTTAAGTAGTGCCCTCTCATGTGCTTTTCTATGTGTATTATATATTATTTGTATTTTGTATGCATTATTTTTATAAGTACTATGACAGTGTTTTTCAGGAAGTTAAAGAAATGTTCTGAGACTTTCCTAAAGTACTATAACATTATGAGGAACTAGAGGGTTTTTTTAATTCATAGTATTAATAAAGATGTTTTCAACAATAACAATATTGTTAATTTTGCACAGCAAACTTGCACTAAAAATGAAAAGCTATGTTAATTCCAATCTGAAGCTAATTAATGTAACCTGTTAATTCATTTCTTTACAGCATTGATTATAACAAAGTTGATTAGGAATCAGTCCCTTCATGGTAGATTCACTCTGGTTTCTTCCCAGATGGGTCCCTTACTTCAGATCTCTGAGCCAGATTCACATGCTTTCAGCATGAATACGGCAGCGCTAGAACTTTTTTCTTAGAGAAATAATTAAAAGCAGATATTCTGCTAACTTTTAAACTTAGACTGATTTATCAGATGAACAGTTCTTATTTTTATTACATCTTATTCTTCATTTATGTGTACAAGATTTCTTTTGGAAAGCACACATAAAAACTAAATTTGCATAACATGAAAAATGGGTCATTCACTCAAGTACATAAAGAGTTGCACTGTATTTTAGCCATAATGAAATACGTCTTCCACCTATTGTTATATGCTAATCATAATATAGAAAATATGGAAAAGACCCTGATGCTAGGAAAGATTGAGGGCAGGATGAGAAGAGGGTAACAGAGGATGAAATAGTTGGATGGTGTCACTGACTCAATGGACAGGAAGGAGTTTGAGCAAACTCTAGGAGATGGTGAAGGACAAGGAAGCCTGGCGTGCTGCAGTCCATGGGGTCACAAAGAGTTGGACACAAGTGGGTGACTGAACGATGACAATTCGTAATATTTAACTGCAGAAATGCAGAGTTCCAGATGAAAAGATGCCCATCTGAACTCTTCCTAAAGGGTTCTTCTATTTTTTTCAAAAGAAGTTGCCCATCCTCTGATTTTATCAGAGTAAGCTATAAATAATGGGATCCTTATTTTCTTCTGAAAGGAACTGGTGGACCTTCAGCATGCCTACTGTAAGCTAAGCAGACAGTACCAGGCAAAGACAGCAGAGCTGACTCGCGCCAACAACCTCGTGGATCAAAGTGAAGCTGAAGTGAAGAAACTGAGACTTCGAGTTGAAGAACTAAAATGGGGACTCAACCAAAAAGAAGACAAGGTACTTTTTACGTGGAACACATTTTAGATAGATTCAAAATAGCACTTGATAGCATAGAAAAAGCATTTTCTTTTTTACTAGCAAATGGCATTACTTGATATAAAACACTCACATTTAAAATTTGAAATCAACTAAAAAGCATAAGGAAAGAGGAAAATATTACATAGACAACATGCTTGTTTTTTAGTGTTCAGTTCAGTTCAGTCGCGCAGTCGTGTCCGACTCTTTGCGACCCCATGAATCGCAGTACGCCAGGCCTCCCTNTACACTCGTGGCTGATTCATGTCGATGTGTAGCAATACGAATACAGTATTGTAAAGCAAAACAAACTAAAAAAAATAAAAATTAATTAAAAAAAAAAGAAGTAGATTTAGGTGGAAGAGGGGTTATACGGTGAAGCATGGAAGCTATGGTTTTTCTGATCGTCACGTATGGATGTGAGAGCTGGACCATAAAGAAGGCCAAGCGTCAGAGAATTGATATTTTTGAGTTGTGGTAATGGAGAAGACTCTTGAGAGTCCCTTGGACAGCAAGGAGATCAAACAAGTCAATCCTACAGGAAATCAACCCTGAATTTCATTACAGGGACTGATGCTGAAGTTGAAGCGGCAATACTTTGACCACCTAATGCGAAGAGCCAACTCACTGGAAAAGAACCTGATGTCAGGAAAGACTGAAGGAAGGAGAAGAAGAGGGTACAGAGGATGAGATGGTTGGATGGCATCACCCACTCAACGAATATGAGTTTGAGAAAACTCCAGGAGACAGTGAAGGACAGGGAAGTCTGGCATGCTACAGTCTAACAGACAAACTTAGCAACTGAACAACAGCATGGAAATTTCCAAAACAGAAACTGATAAAAATCCTGAAGGAAAATATAAAAGGAGTAAAAATCATAGCCTGGATATGTTAATTCATTACAGTTAACATCTCCAGATCCCTGCTCTCCCAGGAAATCTTTTCATCCTTTCCCAAAGTGGCCCTGCTCTCAACATGAGTATTAGAGGTTAAAATAAGTATTACCACAATGAAAGTGAACTTGGGAAAAGCTAGATATCAATATTATGAGTGTTTTATCTATATAATATCTTGAACATCTCTTGAAAGTTAGATAAGTTTGTATAGTCTTATCTGGTTTTGCTGGAACAAGACAAGTAAAGCTGACTTAACATATAATCTTAATTAACATTTTCTTTTAAAAAATTTTTTCAAACAGACTGAAAATCTGAAGGAATAGAATAATGATCACCCATATACCCACTATGTAAGTAGATTCAGCCAGTTATTATTTTATGTTTTCATCTATATATGTATTTATGTATACATATATTTAAATGTAGGTTTTTATTGGTATGTGTATATATATAGTTAGGAAATATGTTACAGACATCACAATACTTTGCACCTAAATACTCAAGCCTGCATCTTCTAAGAATATGTACATTCTTACACAACCACATCACTGATAACTAAATACTAACAATAGTTCCCTAATACTAACATAAAATTCATGTTCAGATTTTCCTGTTTGCCTCAGGAATAAATTCTATACATTTTTTTTCTGTAACTGGAATCAATCAGGTTTTATTCAGCTTGTGTCAGTACCCTCTAAGAGAACCTCAAATGATTTCTGTCTCCTGGTCTTCATGTCTCTATTGTTCTGCCACCATAGCCTCTTGAATGTGAGCTGGACTTGTTAAATCACTTCTAAGGACAATAATACAGAAGGGGCAGGATGTCACTCTTGAGATAAAATTATGGATTTTATTTTGGACATTCTCTGCTCTTTCTTGAGTCACTCACCTTGACAGAAGCCAACTGCTATGCTGTGAGCCAGACCTGTGGAAAGCCCCCAGAGCAAGGAGCTGAGACCTGCCAAAAGCTACGTGAGTGAACTGGCCACATTTCCTCCCCCCCCCACCACCCCCAGATGAGCGTTCAGATGAGCCTGCATCCTAGTCAACAACTTGACTGCAACCTCCTGAGAGACATATTAGCCAGAGGCACCCAGCAAAGCTGCACCCAAGGTTTCACTCCCATAGAAATTATTAGATGATAGATGTTTGTGGTTTTAAAATCAGTATGTTTCAGGATAATGTTACATTACAACAGATAATTAACACAGGTTTAATTTGGCTATAACATCTCTTTACTTTCTTGTAATCTTCAACAGACCCATGAATATTCTTTTCATTAATGTTTTGGAGTGATCATTTTCCGTTTTCCTAGTGAATGACTACATTGCAATTTGTTTCATTGCTTCCTTGGTGTGTCATTTAATTTGTTCCTTTATCCTTATACTTCCCATAAACTGAAAGTTATGTTAAAAGGCTTCATTGGGTTAAAATTTAACATTGCTGGCAACAACACTTCAGAGAGGATGCTGTGTCCTTTGTATTGCATCACATTAAGAGTCCTAAGATGTCAAGCTGCTGCCACTATTAGTGAGGCTAATTGTAATGCTTTATATAAGGTAATAATCACAATTTTATACTGTAAAGATTTGTTATCCCCTTGCCATTACCAAATAACTCTCTAACAAACCTTGGAATGCTGTGTCCTTTCTCCTCAGTAGTACAAGGAAAACTCCATCTGTCTGGAGACAACCCTCAGCACCAAGAGTCAATGAAAAGGCCTCCTTGTGAAGAGACCATAATCAATATATTAAAAGGTTTCTGATTTTTTCATACATGGATTATGAAATATACTTATATAGTGAAAACTCTTCCTGCAATATGTGAAGGTCAACTAGAGAAAAGTTTTGGAAATCTAAGTTTCTAAACTGTGTTGGAAATTGGAGTTCCTTTGACAGCTTGCTGTCACTTTATCTACAGATATAAAAATATGCATGTTCAACATTTTCAGTATAAGTAAAATTAAAAGTCATCTCTGACTTTTCCAATAAACATGATGAAAGTCAATCACACACTCAACATATGACATCACTGTCATTTTATAAGTTCTCATCAAACAAAAAGCTTCTCAGGGACCCGGAGAAAACCTGTGATCTTTCAAGTATCTTGTCATCTAATCGGATGTGATACTTGATTTCAAATTTTATTTCAGAAGTTAGAAGGGAAATGGAGAAGTTCATTGTTCAAAAAAATAGAAGTTGTCTCAGAATCAGTCTCTTATTCCACAGATGACATTTTGCCAGTTAGAAAGTCTATAAGATGGCAGTGAAAGATAAAGTGATTTTTTAAAAAAGATATAACTACTTATGCAGAATTATCAAGATCTTCCATGATGTGTTAAAATAGGGTCTTTGATTTCAATTCTCTAGAAATTATCAGCTATTGAAGTTCAATGATGAAAACATATAGACTCATGTTAATAAGCCCAAGTCAAAATGTACTGAATCATTACTTCCAGCAATTACGAGTATCAAAAACAAGTATTATCTTTTCTCCACTAAAGGACCCTCAAAATAAGACAATCACATGGTTCACAGAACCATTCTGGGTCTAAAAGTCTTTGATTAAGCAAGTTATTGCTGATAAATAACTCTGACTAATGCTTTTTAAAGTTAGATGTTATATTCAATTTAATTCTCATTATGAAAGTTTGCCAAAAATACTGGAAATATTTAATCTTTCAAGGATTTTTCATAATTTTCATGTTATTTACATGAGAATCTTGTCGCTGGTGTGTTTATATAGAAATAGTTCTATAGAATTAAGGAAATTAAACAGTTAGGGCAAATATCTGAATGCTGAAATAAACTATACATAGAGCTTCATTGTTTCTCTTTGCTTTGAATATTTTAGAAAATTCTGCTTTGTTGTTGTAGCCTTAATGTTTATAAACAAGTTAAAGTAATCCACCAGTCATCAGTAAAGAAACTAATTATTTCCCTTAGTGTTAATGGACTGTACAATACAGAGGCAGTCTCTCAGGGCCGCTGTTATGGTTTATTTTTCCCTCAGGGGAAACTAAACTTGTTACTGCAAGTCTGTTCAATTAATCTTTTCTTGCAGGCAATAGAAAGAGTGGAATTCCTTTTCATCCTGTCCATTGTACTATGTTTTAATAAGATGAAAATGACTTCACA
Source organism: Aepyceros melampus (assembly GCA_006408695.1). NCBI lineage: Eukaryota > Metazoa > Chordata > Mammalia > Artiodactyla > Bovidae > Aepyceros > Aepyceros melampus. The sequence goes on from SJXQ01012564.1 coordinate 171,291, forward strand.
AATACCCCAGTTTCTCTTCTGATGATTGATAACTGGTGAAGAGTACTAAGAATGAGCACCTTCCTTTCCCCTTCATTCTCTTCCTGGGAAGCAAGGACCCTAGCATCCTTGGTTCCATTTCTCTGGAAGCAGCCCTTCTCTCAGCAACAGTGAAGCCACTTATATACAAGGTTCTTTTATTCTATGTAGCAATTACCATTTTCCTTATGAGCAAGGCCTGGGAGTTCATCTTGCTGATGTTGAACATTTAATGGTTCTTGGTTTTAGGTCATTTCTGAAGGCTTAAGTACAACGCAAACTACTAAAATTGAAAATTTTTTTGCTGTGAACTGAACCCTCATCAGCACTTCTACAAATGCCCACAGGGCTAGCTGCATTTCGTTGAAACATTCTTGGTTCCCAGAGGGAGCAGTTCAATGAATCTTTTTCTTTTGCCACACATTTTACTAAAACTGAATCTCAAGAACTTACATTTCATGGGATCCAGGGGAAAAGTATTGGTTTAGTGTAGAAGCTATTAGCCTCTTTTGTGGGAATTTTTAGAACCTGACTCTTTTCGTATTTGGCCTGAATTGTTCCATCTTATCAACAACAACACAGATGTTAAACGCACAACACACCCTAACCCATGGTGTCTACTCCATCTTCTCCAACTGATAGCTTGGTAAACTCATCCAAGAAAGAGAAGATGAGATGGAGAATTCCTGATTGCTTCTAAAAAACATAGTTTTTTTTTTTATTACCTGCTCTCATTACTACACTCTTCTAGAATTATACCCTTGAAAGGACTATTTTACTATGAAAGTTTACTATTTTGTGCAGGAAATCACCTGCTTCTTCTTTCATCTGTTTCTCAGACTTCATCCAAATGCTGGGAAATTACAAATGAAGGTCAAACTTTGAAACTGTAATCTTGAGATTTCAGAAACGGGACCGTTTTGCGTCTTGATGATGGATTCTCCCAGCCTTTGTCTCCTGTTTTCTCCATACTCCAACCCTTTCTACACTGACATTCACAATCACGTTACACACTAATCCGCTGATATATTTACTTATGTATTTGATTTCAGCTATGCCTATATCTCGGAGAAGGCAATGGCAACCCACCCCAGTACTCTTGCCTGGAAAATCCCATGGACAGAGGACACTGGTAGGCTGCAGTCTATGGGGTCACTAAGAGTCGAGCACGACTGAGCGACTTCACTTTCACTTTTCACTTTCATGCACTGGAGAAGGAAATGGCACCCCACTCCAGGGTTCTTGCCTGGAGAATCCCAGGGATGGGGGAGCCTGGTGGGCTGCCGTCTATGGGGTTGCACAGAGTCAAACACGACTGAAGCGACTTAGCAGCAGCAGCAGGCCTATATATACAAAAGACAGGGAATAATTTAAAATCTCAAAACACAAATAAATGAAGAAAGGAAAATCTAGAATATCAAAATTAAATTTTCCAGGGGAGAAAAATGTAAACAGGTCTTCTGGCATTAAAGTTACTTTAATTGAGCATTAGATTTAGAACTAAATTTCTCACAACTAAGGAAGTAATGGTAATATAGTTCTCAATATCTGAATAAAGTATTCATGCTCACTGGGAGACATGACAAATACTGACCAGCACTGAGTCTTGCTATTGCAAGCTAAGTCACTTCAGTCGTGTCCGACTCTGTGTGACCCCGTAGACGGCAGCCCACCAGGCTCCCCCGTCCCTGGGATTCTCCAGGCAAGAACACTGGAGTGGGTTGCCATTTCCTTCTCCAATGCATGAAAGCGAAAGGTGAAAGTGAAGTTGCTCAGTCAGGTCCGACTTAGCGACCACATGGACTGAAGCCTACCAGGCTCCTCCATCCATGGGATTTTCCAGGCAAGAGTACTGGAGTAGGGTGCCATTGCTTTCTCCGGCACTGAGTCTTAGAGGGAACTTAATCAACTGGATATGAAAATTCTGGATAATATAACCAATAATTTATCTGAATGCAGTTCTTATAAAAATTAGAGGAATATTTAAAATCATTTTAACATTTCTATGGCATGCTAGCATACTCCAGACATGTTACATATTGATGCCCTAACCATTGCAAGACAAAATTTAGAAAACAAAGAATTACCAACACTGAGCCCTAACTTGTCTCTCTCCAACATCAGAATGTTTCAGGGAACATTCAACAATTTCTAGATAAAATAAATTCATGGATGGATTCCCTGACATGTGTCAGAAGTGCCAGGAACTGAGAGAGGTACACTATCAGTTGTTGAGTAGAGGCACACTTAAATTTTATATATTGGATATGCAGACAGGAGAAGGGACCTTCCACTGAGAAAATCTGGAAGCTTCACGGCTTATGTTAAAGTTCAGTCATTTCAGTTCAGTCGCCCAGTCATGTCCGACTCTTTTAATGAGGCCTTGCTACTAGCCTTTCTTCTTTAACATATTTTCCTTCATAAGCTAGTACTACAAAGGATATTTCTAATAGTCTCCTCAAGATTTTTTGTCCTCATTTTAACTGATTTTAATTTAAAAGAGTGGTTCTCAAAACCTCTTCACAACTTTTAAAAATTACTGAGAACTCCAAAGTTTGTTTATATGGGTTATAACTATGTTTACAATAATAGATTATTAAGTTAGAAATTAAACATAAAAAAACATAAGCACATATTCATTAGCTATTTTAACCTGTTGAAAACCTTTCTGAGATACTGAAAATGAAAAAAAAGCAAATAACACCTTAGGATTATTAGAAAATTACTTTTGACCTTGTGGCTTCCTCTAGAGTGTTAGGGATGCCCAGAGTTACTCATAGCATACTTTGAGAAACATCAGTTAAAAGGACCCCCAGTAGCAAAGGAAAAATCAACTACATGCATAGAACACACAGGACCAAAATGGTCTAAGTTCCAGGCATTCACACATGCCTTAAAGTTGCCTGCTGGGGATGCTTCCCTGGTGGCCCAGTGGTTAAGAATCTGCCTTGCAATTCAAGGGACACTGGTTCAGTCCTTGGTCCGAGAAGTTCCCACATGCTGCAGAGCAGCTAAGCCCATGCCCACCTACTGAGCCTGTGCTCTGGAGCCTGGCAGGCATAACGATTCAGTCCATGTGCTGCAACGACTGAAGCCTGCATGCCTAGAGCCCATGCTCTGCAACAAGAGAAGCAACTGCAGTGAGAGGGCCACACACTGCAGCTAGAGAAAGCCCCCAAACAGCAAAGACCCACCACAGCCAATAAACAGAGTAATAAATAAATCTTTAAAAAAAAACTGTGTCTGCCTGTGAGGTACACTGGCCTGATGCACAGCACACAATAGAAGACCAAAGGGGCCAGCTACACTGGAATGATTCACAATCATCAGACTCCAAATTCTCTTCCACACTTTGATTCTAGACCTAGGCAAACTTCATTCTCATCTAGTTTAGACTGTCTCCAAAACTGGACCAGGAGAAACTGATAGCACCCAGAGCACCCAAGGACAGACTTCTGTGCAAGAGGTATTAGAGTCATTCCATCTGTAGTCACTGATTCCATTATGATCAAGGGTCTGTGTAGATCTTACAATGGAGGGCTTCTTGCAAAAAATGTGTAACAAAATGTAGGGGACAGAATGTAGGGGCTGATGAAAGGAATATTACTAATTCTATTTATTTTAATTTCACCTTTCAGAAAAGCCTTATTTTCTGTAAGTTTAGTTCAGAAGTACCTATATTTCATTTATAAATAAATGTTTGTGTGTGGGTCTGTGTGTGTGTGTGGCAGTACACTAAAAAATGTTAATAAGATGTGCAATCAAAATGATTTGGAGACTATGTGATATTCTATTTTATTAAAATACTTTAACCAAATAAAATGCTAAATTTTTTCAAGTATCAAGAGTTGGCAAGGATCTAGAATACACCTTTTTCATATTTTTGGAGGGAGTATAAATTGATTCAACCAGTTTACAGGATTATATAGCACCATCTCTATAATTTAAATATATGGCTTCTCTGTGGTTCAGAGATTTTATTCCAGGGTATACATTAAAGAGAAATGAAGGCAGCCATTCACCAAAAGACATGGTAAAGAAAGTTTTCAAGAAAGAAAGAAAGAAAGCTTCCAGCAGCTTTATTTATAAAAGCCTGAAACTGTTAAGAACTCAAATGACCATTGTCATTAAAGTGGACCAAAAAATTGTGGCATATCACTCAGAGCAATAAAAAAGAATCAACTATTGACACACACAACAAAGGAGATGGCTCTCTCAGACAAATGTTAAGCAAAAAAAAAAGCCAGTTAGAGAAGAGCACATATTATGTGACTCCATTAACATGATGTTGGAAGGCAGGCAAGACTCATCAATGATAGCCAAAGCTCAGAATAATGGTTATCCTTGACAGAGGGGATTAACTGGGAAGGAACACAGGAGAGCCTTCCAGGGAGCTGAAAACATCCTCTGTCTTGATCTTGATCTGGTTGCCTGGGCATATAGATCAGTATGCATTGATTTGTACCTTTAAGCTTTGTGCACATTATAGTATATAAAATCTATTGCAATAAACATGTTTTTAAAATGTTAAACCCAAATCAAGAAGTGTCTTATTTTTTTCTTCCATGGAAAATACAGACGATCTGTCTATACCTTTATGCACCTGAAAACCCAATTAGGAAAGAACACTTAAGATCAATACACAAACTTTCCTTTTTAAAGCTAAGTATCAGTCTCACTCCCCCCAGGATCTTGCCTTGACACTGACCAATTTCCACTGTCCGAATAAAATCTAATAAACACATGCACAGGATTCACAGCAAGTGTACATAAGTAGTTTGAAATTGTGTTACTTTCATTCTAAATCTCTTTCTTATTACATCTACTCCGTCCCCTGGTCTTGCAAACCTGAGTCCCTTAAACTCAAGTAGAGAAGTCAATGGTGACAGCAGAGTGTACCAAGATTTAATCTTAAATAATATGGAAGAATGCAACATTAACAGAAACATTAAAAACTGTATACATCCTGAGCATAATTAGGTAAAATATCCACATGGATGGAAAAATACCACAAGTAAAATCCTCAAATGCTGACAACAGGTATCGTTTTGTAAAGTAACAATTTTCTTTCTCATTTTTTAGAATTTTTATGAAATGTGCTTTATTAACACATAACCATTAAAATTAAATAATTTAGAAAAGCTATATTTTAAAAAGGTATTTGAGGGCTACATAAAGATATCACCTATGCCTCAATTTTCATGATTATGATGCCTCTGATTCTCAATGATTATGAATTTATTCTCAACGTCAGCTCTCCTAAAGTTACAGTTTTTCCCTGTCAAAACATCTAGCTACAATGCTACTGCTCACTGATACAGCCCTTCAGCTTCACATAACCTCTAGCTCTGCCCCTGTGTGCTGGGAGACTATTATGACTTATTTCCTTGGTTTCTGGATCTTTCATCAACATGGGTTTCATCAAATGGGTTTTAGCTACAGGACCCCATACCTCCTCTAGACCTGTCCTCTGTCATCCAAAAAGTACTGCCTATTTACTAGACATGGAACAACAGACTGGTTCCAAATAGGAAAAGGAGTCCCTCAAGGCTGGATATTGTCACCCTGCTTATTTAACTTCTATGCAGAGTACATCATGAGAAACAATGGACTGGAAGAAACACAAGCTGGAATCAAGATTGCCGGGAAAAATATCAATAACCTCAGATATGCAGATGACACCACCCTTCTGGCAGAAAGTGAAAGGAGCTAAAAAGCCTCTTGTTGAAAGTGAAAGAGGAGAGTGAAAAAGTTGGCTTAAAGCTCAACATTCAGAAAACAAAGATCATGGCATCTGGCCCCATCACTTCATGGGAAATAGATGGGGAAACAGTAGAAACAGTGTCAGACTTTATTTTTGTGGGCTCTAAAATCACTGCAGATGGTGACTGCAGCCATGAAATTAAAAGACACTTACTCCTTGGAAGAAAAGTTATGACCAACCTAGATAGTATACTCAAAAGCAGAGACATGACTTTGCCGACTAAGGTCCGTCTAGTCAAGGCTATGGTTTTTCCTGTGGTCATGTATGGATGTGAGAGTTGGACTGTGAAGAAGGCTGAGCGCTGAAGAATTGATGCTTTTGAACTGTGGTGTTGGAGAAGACTCTTGAGAGTCCCTTGGACTGCAAGGCTGTCTCTTATACACATCTAAATGAGAAAATAAGTCCTTTCATTCAGATCCCTTTAAGTCTACTCTGCATTTTTGTTTTGGCTCATATTAGTTAATTTTTTTTCAGTGAGGAGTAGTATGTCAGCTCTTCTGTTTGAGAAGATTGAAAGAATATTTTAAAGATTATGTTTGTGTTACAAAATAATCTTTTGTAAGTGAGCAAGAAAAAGGCACCAACACATTTGAATATAGAGGCTCTGTTACTGGCATCAATTCATTGCTTGATCATTGCAGGGAGTCAGTCATTCACTGTGGCATATAATGTATGACCTTGGGATAGTAACTAGATTTATCATTTAATCATGTATGGGTGACAATAGAGTAAGAATTTTAAAACGACCCAAACTGGCTCTTGATGGTCTGTCTCTTTCTTGACTGCAATTTGTTCTTCTTAGGAGGTTATTAATATGGTAGGGGGAAGGTGCTGAACAGTCATCAGATGAGTGTGAAAGTGTGACACTTGGAAACTGGGAAGGTCATGACAATAGAGTCAATGCAATTAATGCTGGGTTCATACTAGCTCTATTTCATATGAGCCTTTTAAGACATCTAATACAATATCGTTTCACTTGTACTGCAACTTTAAATGTTTGATTTAAAAAGAAATGGAAATCCCAAACCAAAATACAGTGTTCTTTCCTTTTATTATTTTTTTTGTCTATATATTTTCCTAGAATATTCCTGAAAACTCTTGACCTATATTTTGTCTTTCAAATGTGTTTTTACCATAACACTAAATAGTTCTAAGGCATCTTTTCACATTTTTTAAAGGTTTACTTCAAACTACTGCTGATGAGTTTTGCTTTTACTATGCAAGAAAAGATGGTGGCCTGTGCTTTCCTGATTTTCCAAGAAAACAAATCAGAGGACCAGCCTCTAACTACTTGGACCAGATGGAAGAATATGACAAAGTGGAAGAGATCAGCAGGTTCATAAAGATAAATGTTATTTAATCTTAAAAAAGAAAAAAAAAAACCTGACAAGCCTTGTGGTTTTAACAATGAGTCATCTGTCTATGCTCATGCCCACAGTTATATCCTCCAGAGGTTTTTTTTTTTTTTTTTCTTTTTGGTAGTTTGCTTCTCTAAAATGATACTTGCTTAAATATCTTTAATGCTGAGACTACTTATCTTCTATTATGAGCTTGGCTTCTCTATGAATCATGGGAATTTTACAAGTATAGTTTTAAACTTGAATTGTATGTTTGTTGTTAGCTTATGGCACTGTAGAAACATTCAGCACAATTATTATTAGCTAAACAGACTTATAAATCGATCTTAGAACTTTCGCTCTGAGTACCTTTCTGTAAGGTTTAATTACTGTGAGTAACGCTGATTTTAATTGGAGTCACTGAAAGATGAGATAGTGAACTTGTGAAAAATTTAAAATACCTTTGCATTTGGATTCTCTCCTTTGCTTTCTGATAGAAAGCTTTTTGAGGGTTTTTTTTGTTTTTCCCACTGAAAAGAATTTTAGGCAATCAGATTGGGACCTTGGGTTAGCAGCCCTTCGTTGATTCCTAAAGGAAATGTATTTTGAAAAGGATGCTGCATTTCTTACCTCCTTCATCTCAAGAAAAGCTTACTGGTTTTCTTTAATTTGTTTAGAAAGCACAAACACAACTGCTTCTGTATCCAGGAGGTTGTGAGTGGGCTGCGCCAGCCTGTCAGCGCCCTACATAGTGGGGATGGCTCCCACCGCCTCTTCATTCTGGAAAAAGAAGGTTACGTGAAGATACTTACCCCCGAAGGAGAAATTTTCAAGGAGCCTTATTTGGACATTCACAAACTTGTTCAGAGTGGAATAAAGGTTGGCTTTTTAAATTTTATTTATCTTTGCTCTGGCTATGTTAATTTTATTTTAGTGTTATCCTCACTAAAGATGTTTCTTCACAATAAAGGAAAGAATATAGGAGAAAATAAGGAGGCGACACAGGGGAACAATAATTATGGCCACTAAATCAAGACAATGACATTACATTTTTCATGTTATTTGGTGATGATTAAGCAGTGCAATCAGACTGGTGTTTTGACTTGGTTTCCCTATGTAATTGACATACTTAAAATGATTCTTGGCTTTATAAAATATTTGCTTAAATACTGTTTAGCAGGCATTAGAATTGTATATCAGCATCTGCCAGCAGAAACAAAGAGGCCTTTGGGTTATTTTGGCAATTGCAAATCATTCTTTCACTACATCTTTGTTTGACTCTGTGTCATAAGATATGCTATTTATACTGTGATTTCCTTGTACAATATTTTTACAGGTAAGTCAAATATTTTTTCTATAACTAGCCACCTTTATAACATATAAGTGCATCTATTGCCTCCTTTCTTGCTTCTTCAATTTGAATTCTCATGTTCAATAATCTAATAGGTGTGTAAACAAATACTGTCACGTTTTCTTCACAAGAGAATTCAGTTCAGTTCAGTTGCTCAGTCGTGTCTGACTCTTTGCAACCCCATGGACTGTAGCACGCCAGGCTTCCCTGTCCATCACCAACTCCTGGAACTTNTTGACTTAAAGCTCCACATTCAGAAAATGAAGATCATGGCATCTGGTCCCATCACTTCATGGGAAATAGATGGGGAAACAGTGGAAATAGTGTCAGACTTTATTTTGGGGGGCTCCAAAATCACTGCAGATGGTGATTGTAGCCATGAAATTAAAAGACGCTTACTCCTTGCAAGGAAGGTTATGACCAACCTAGATAACATATTGAAAAGCAGAGATATTACTTTGCCAACAAAGGTCCGTCTAGTCAAGGCTATGGTTTTTCCAATGGTCACGTATGGATGTGAGAGTTGGACTGTGAAGAAAGTTGAGCACTGAAGAATTGATGCTTTTGAACTGTGGTGTTGGAGAAGACTCTTGAGAGTCCCTTGGACTGCAAGGAGATCCAGCCAGTCCATCCTAAAGGAGATCAGTCCTGAGTGTTCATTGGAACACACAGGTGTTCAGCTGAAGCTGAAACTCCAATACTTTGGTCACTTTATGCAAAGAGCTGACTCATTGGGGAAAAGACCCTGATGCTGGGAGGGATTGGAGGCAGGAGGAGAAGGGGACAACAGAGGATGAGATGGCTGGATGGCATCACCGACTCAATGGACATGAGTTTGAGTGAACTCCAGGAGTTGGTGATGGACAGGGAGGCCTGGCGTGCTGCGATTCATGGGGTCACGACTGAGCCAGTGAACTAAACTGAAATGCACATATGTAGTTTTGAACAATTTGAAAGTAGAAAAGTAAAGGAGAAGGAAAAAAAATGCACACATTCCTACCACCGTTTTAGAGCCCAGCACCTGTTGGCCTACCAGGCCATTTCCACATATTCCCATAATCCCACTGATACAAATTCAGTCCCTGGGATTCTCCAGGCATACTATATACATATAATTACATATTATATGTAATGTATACATATGAGTTTGTGTGAACTCCGGGAGTTGGTGATGGACAGGGAGGCCTGGCGTGCTGTGATTCATGGGGTCGCAAAGAGTCAGACACGACTGAGCGACTGAACTGAACTGAACTGAATGTATGCATAATACATATATACAATTTCCTAATATTAAATTATTCTTGCTCCTCTAATATGAATTCAATTTGATTTTAATGTTACCTTTTAAAAGATGTAATTTAATGTATATTCCAGCAATTTTAAAAGTGATACCTGAAAAAGTCTGTATAGTTTCCTTTCTCATTCTAGCTTTTTATCAAGTTTGGGTCTTATATTAAGCAAATTTCATCTGATATATGAAAGCTAACTTTTAGTACTTTTTCATCTTCTGGATGGGTTTATATAGCTGTTAATTCTCTTTGAAAGCTTAAGAAACCTACTGAAAGAACTCGAGGCCAGGAACTTTTGGGGGTAATAATTCTTTTTTAACCTTTTGCCTTTTTACATGACTGTGATCTATTGAAGTTTCCTATCATTTCCCTGGTGGCTCAGATGGTAAAGAATCTGCCTGCAATGCAGGAGTTCAATCTGGGGTTCAATCTCTGGATTGGGAAGATCCCCTAGAGTGGGAACCACACAGTCCAGTATTCTTGCCTGGAGACTTCCATGGACAGAGGAGCTTCTACTTTTTCTTGAGCACTTTTGTTAACATCCTAAGGAAAAAAAATTCTTTATTTCTTTAAAAGTCTAAAAGTTTCAATGCCACCACCTTAAAAAAAGTTTTAATCACATATTATACATCTTTCACATGCGGCCCCATGGACTATACAGTCCATAGAATCCTCCAGGCCAGATCCTGGAGTGGGTAGCCTTTCCCTTCTCCAAGGGATCTTCCCAACCCAGGGATTGAACCCAGGTCTCCCACATTGCAGGCAGATTCTTTATCAGCTGAGCCACCAGGGAAGCCCAAGACGACTGAATGGGTAGCCTATCCCTTCTTCAGGGGATCTTCCCTACCCAGGAATCAAACCGGGGTCTCCTGCATTGCAGGCGGATTCTTTACCAGCTGAGCTACTAGGGAAGCCTTTTTATTGATTAGATTCACCAAAGATTGACCCATTAATTGAATGTTTGCTTTAGAAATCAACTTAAATATTTTTTCAATGCTTGCACTTACTGTTCAGTCATTAAGTCATATCTGACTCCTTTTCAACCTAAAGGACTGCAGCATGCCAGGCTTCTCTGTCCTTCACTATCTCCCGGAGTTTGCGCAAACTCATGTCCATTGAGTTTATGATGCCATCCAACCATCTCATCCTCTGTCGTCCCCTTCTCCTCCTGCCTTCAATCTTTCCCAGCATCAGGATCTTTTCCAATGAGTTGGTTCTTTGCATCAATAGAGCATTTATCAAAGAGAAGCGAAGGCATTCTGGAAGGGAAGCTTGTTTTCAGTGAACTGAATGAGTGGTGCTTGGATCTGGGTCACAGCTCAGGAAGTAACACTGTCGTCGGGTTTCACTGGTGTAGTCACTCCTTTCAGAATTAAGTAATGTGAAAAATGAGTTTTTAGGCAGCACATTAGTGTCAGCAGAAGAGGCAGATGATACAGAATGAAGCAATTATTTTTTTTTTATCTCAAAACACATGATTTATTAGTAAAAAGAGAACAAAGACCACTGTGACTAGGTAGCACATTTTATTTTCAGATTCACTATTTCTTTGCATCTTAACTATACATCAGTGTTCTAGTTATATGTCTGCAAAACAGGTTACCCCAGACCTTAGTGATGAAAAGCAATAACCTAATGTGTTCAGGAGTTCTATGGGTCAGCAACTAGGGCAGATTAGAACAGAGATGGTTTGGCTCTATTTCATGCCTTTTGGGGTCTCAGCTGGAAAACTGAAAGTCTGGAGGCTGGAATGCCCTGAGGACTCATTCACTCACGGTGGGTCTTGGTGGCTGTTGGCTGAGGACTTCAGTTCCTCTCTATGTGCCTTCCCTGGAGTCTCTCCCTGGGGCTGGTGTGAGCTTTTGCACAGTCTGAGGGCTGGGATCCAAGGAAGGGCATCCCAAGAGAGACAGGTAGCAGCTGTACCTGTCTATGACCTGGGCCCAGAAGTCACATAGCATCACTCTCGTCATCTTCTTTTGGTTGAAATTGTCACAAGCCCCCTGGCTTCAAAGGATGGTGAAATAGACTGTACCTCTAGACACGGTCTTGGAAGAGCATGTGGGGCCAGAAAATGATGCAAAAGGCATTGTTGTAAAATACACAGTCAAGAAAGTTCTGCAACAATGGCTAAAGATGTCACCCCTTTATCTCTGTGGATGGGTACAGGCAGATGAGCCAAAAAGAAAAAAAAAATTGAAGAGTACTTGAAAAAAAATCAACCTGAGGTAGAAATAATCAGTAAGGGTGGTAGAACTTTTAATATGCATCACAACAGTTGAATTTGCACCTTCCTTAATAAGAAGTATGATACATATTCCCTTCTTTAGGGTATGTATCTTATGCCAGCCACTGCACAGGCCTAAAAGATGCACAATTTTGTGGGATTCACAGGTGTAGCACACAATTGTGGTGTGATGGGGAGTGCCACAGATGAGGGTTTACAGAAAGGTGGCAGCTTGACCACAGACCCACGTTCTCCGGAGCAGTTTCAGGTTACACAACTCTGCTGTCTGAGTTCTATGGTTTACAAACACCGCACCTCTAACTGTGCCTGTGAGAAAGATTAACTTCACTGGTGAGGCAGAAAGTGGCACAGGGCAGCAGCCAGTATGTCACCATGGTAAATAACGAAGATGAGCTCTAAAGGCTGTGGAGAGGGGCACTGGGGACTTTTCAGTGTGAGAAGAAAGACCCAGGCTTCGATTAAAAAAAAATTTCCCTATGCAGAAGAGTACAGAGGCTCCCCAGAAAACTAAAAATAAAGTTGCTATGTGATCCAGCAATCCCACTCCTGGTCATGCATCCAGACAAAATTATAATTCAAAAAGATGCATGCACCCCATGTTCAAGCAGCACTATTCACAATAGCCAAGACATACAATGGAATACTACTCAGCAGTTAAAAAGAGTGAAATAATGGCATTTGCAGCCACATGGGTGGGCCTGGAGATTATCGTACTAAGTGAAGTCAGTAGGAAAAAGAAAGACAAATGCCGGATGACATCACTTCAATGTGGAATCTAAAGTAGGACAAAAACGGACTTATATACAAGAGACAAACAGACTCATGGAGTTAAGAGGACAGACCTGTGGTTGCCAGGGGTTCCGGAGGACGGATGCAGGAGGGGAGGGTTGGGAGTTTGGGATGAGCAGATGGAAACTATAATATATGAAGAATGGATAAATAACAAGGTCTCCTGTATAGGACAGGGAACTATATTCAATATCCTATGAGAAACCGTGAGGGAAAAGAATATGAGGAAGAAAATGCCCTGCGAGGAGGGTGGAGTAGGTGAGAGGCTCTTCCTGTGGCATCCCAGGGAGCATTCAGAAGACCAGCTGGAGCAGGGGATGTTATCACACAGGGTTCTGCCCGTCCCTTCCCTTGACTAAGGGGATGCAGAGCAGCTCGCCTCCCTCCTAAAGCTGGTGAGATAAATACGGAAGACTGAGAGGAACTAGGAGAGAGCCCAGGGCAGGGAGGCTTGGCTGTCTATTGAGAAATAATAACAATTATACTAATGCCATGAACGTTAGGTTCAGTTCAGTTCAGTCGCTCAGTCATATCTGACTCTTTGCAACCCCATGGACTGCAGCGTGCCAGGCCTCCCTGTCCATCATCAACCCTCAAAGTTTACTCAAACTCATGTCCATTGAGTCAGTGATGCGATCCAACCATCTCATCCTCTGTCGTCCCCTTCTCCTCCCGCCTTCAATCTTTCCCAGCATCAGGGTCTTTTCAAATGAGTCAGTTGTTTGCATCAGGTGACCAAAGTATTGGAGTTTCAGCTTCAGCATCAGTCCTTCCAATGAATATTCAGGCCTGACTTCCTTTAGGATGGACTGGTTGGCTCTCCTTGCAGTCCAAGGACTGTCAAGAGTCCTCTCCAACACCACAGCTCAAAAGGTTCAATTCTTCAGACAAGCTCTGCTACTTTTTAAACATCAAGTCTTGGATTATTGAAAGGGACTTCATAATCCTTTTGGTTCTTGTGGTGTTTGTTCAATATCTATGCTCATTCTAGTCAAGAATCATTCCCATTACTCAGTCCCAAAAATGAACAAAATTTTGCCATTTGCTGTAACGTGGATGAACCTGGAGGGCATTATGCTAAGTGAAATAAGTCAGACTTCCAAGAAAAACAAATATTGTATGTTGCCACTTATAGGCAAAATCCAGTACTCTTGTTTGGAAAATCCCATGGATGGAGAAGCCTGGTGGGCTGCAGTCCACGGGGTCGCTAAGAGTCAGACACAACTGAGCGACTTCACTTTCACTTTTCACTTTCATGCACTGGAGAAGGCAATGGCAACCCATTCCAGTGTTCTTGCCTGGAGAATCCCAGGGACCAGGGAGCCTGGTGGGCTGCTGTCTATGGGGTCGCACAGAGTCGGACACAACTGAAGCGACTTAGCAGCAGCAGCAGCATCAAAAACTACAACAAGCTAGTTGAATAGAACAAAAAAGAAGCAGACACACAGATACAGAGAAGAAATTAGTGGTTACCAGCCAGAGAGGAGAAGGAAGTGGGAGGGGCAAGATTTGGGTAGGGGAGTAAGAGGTACAAAGTATGATGTATCAAATAAGATACAAGGATATATTGAACAACATGGGAGATATAGCCAGTAGCTTCAGTTCAGTTCAGTTCAGTTGCTCAGTCGTGTCCGACTCTTTGCGACCCCATGAATCGCAGCACGCCAGGCCTCCCTGTCCATCACCAACTCCCGGAGTTCACTCAGACTCACGTCCATTGAGTCCGTGATGCCATCCAGCCATCTCATTCTTGGTCGTCCCCTTCTCCTCCTGCCCCCAATCCCTCCCAGCATCAGGGTCTTTTCCAATGAGTCAACTCTTCGCATGAGGTGGCCAAAGTACTGGAGCTTCAGTTTTAGCATCATTCCTTCCAAAGAAATCCCAGGGTTGATCTCCTTCAGAATGGACTGGTTGGATCTCCTTGCAGTCCAAGGGACTCTCAAGAGTCTTCTCCAACATCACAGTTCAAAAGCATCAATTCTTCGGCACTCAGCCTTCTTCACAGTCCAACTCTCACATCCATACATGACCACAGGAAAAACCATAGCCTTGACTAGACGGACCTTAGTCGGCAAAGTAATGTCTCTGCTTTTGAATATACTGTCTAGGTTGGTCATAACTTTTCTTCCAAGGAGTAAGCGTCTTTTAATTTCATGGCTGCAGTCACCATCTGCAGTGATTTTGGAGCCCCAAAAAATAAAGTCTGACACTGTTTCTACTGTTTCCCCATCTATTTCCCATGAAGTGATGGGACCAGATGCCATGACCTTCGTTTTCTGAATGTTGAGCTTTAAGCCAACTTTTTCACTCTCCTCTTTCACTTTCAACAAGAGGCTTTTTAGCTCTTCTTCACTTTCTGCCAAAGGGTGGTGTCATCTGCATATGTGAGGTTATTGATATTTTTCCCGGCAATCTTGATTCCAGCTTGTTCTTCTTCCAGTCCAGCGTTTCTCATGATGTACTCTGCATAGAAGTTAAATAAGCAGGGTGACAATATACAGCCTTGACATATTCCTTTTCCTATTTGGAACCAGTCTGTTGTTCCATGTCCAGTTCTAACTGTTGCTTCCTGACCTGCATACGGATTAATAGCTTACAATAACTGTAAAAGTAGTATGACCTTTACAAATTGTGAATCACTGTATCGGACACCTGTAATTTATCCAATATTGTACAGCAACTATATGTCAATTTAAAAAGATGAGAAAAGAATCATTCCTGCTTTGTTATGGAGGGAGATGATCACTTCTGGATTTATTTCAACTGTTTAGGGAGGGGTGTTCACTGACCTGGGTTCCCCCCAGGTAGGAATGACGCTAGTCTCAAAAGCTTTTTCTCGGTATTCTCTTTTGAAATCGGCCTCGGGCAACCACAAGGTCACTGCTTCCTAGAGTCAGGGTGGTAGGAACCAAGTTCTGGGGACGGGTGGAGGCAGCCATGAGCAGGGCAAGGGCTATAGGGGGAGGTGCTGCCACTTCTCTGGCCCCAGGGCCCCAGGTGGCAGGTGGCTTTCTGGGTGGAGGGTCCCAGCTTGGCCTCTGTATCCCCGCCTCCCGGGAGTTAGAAGGGAAACTTCCATTTCCAGTGAAAAGTTGTGCCCTGAACCCTGTCACAGTAGCCGTGACTGAAGACAGAACTCGGCTTCCTTGAGGGTGGTGGGGCTCCCACACAGCAAAACAAAGCGCTTCCTTTTTCACTTGTGTGATTTTTTTCAGCAGCTTTCCTTCATTAGTTTTTTCTTCTTTAAAAAAAAATTTTTTTTTATTGGAAGATAATTGCTTTACAATATTGTGCTGGTTTCTGTGACTTCTTAAATAGACACGGAGGCCCTCCTGGGACAAGAAAGATGTCCCATTCATTAATAATGTATCACCTCATATTTTAATCATTATCCTTCTCATGTTTTCAGCAGCCTTTGGGCCGGTTTCTGATGGATGAAAAACCTCGGAGCTGGGTGGGTGTGTCTCCCTCTTTCTCTGCCCAAGCGCTGTCCCCCCAACCCCCCACTCCCCAGCCCTTGGGGTACCAGCCCCTCCCAGCACTTCCTGAGGAAGTGGGTTCTGCGGGTGGGTGGTTGCTAGGCTCCAGAAAGGCAAGAAGTTGGGTGGTACCCACAGAAGCGGGTGAGGCCTGAGAGGCTGTGCGGAGGGGAGAGGACTGTCCTGCGGAGACGGCCCTGTGCTGCCTGCTCTCTGCATCTTGGTTCCGCCCTGTGTCGATTGCTTCTGCATCCTCACTTTCATGTCGCTGACTGAGCCACAACCTTCTTGGGAGGTGAGCTTTCCTGCCGACGTGAACAGGCCCAATATACCCTGACACAGAGGGGCCTTCTCCTTCCCTGGGAACAAGCAGGTCCTCTAGTCCACATTCTCCTTGAAGTGGAAAGGCTAAAGGCCCAGGAAACCAGGGAAGGTTCCAGAGAAGGAGCAGAGCTCTGGAAACACAACCCCAGGGAGTCAGGGCCTGAGGGGATGGACCCTCGATGTAAAGGGAAATTTGAGTCTTCCTGGGCAGCTGGTCAACCGCCCACCACACGTCCCCTGGGCTGTGCTCTGAGCTTGGAGCCAAGGTCTTGAGCTCCCCAAACTCCCTCCCATCTGGAAGTTCCTCCTCCCCCATCCCCCACCAGCTCTTGCATGAATCTAAGCTGGAATCACCCATCCCTCCCCCACCTCACCAGTGAGACTTAGGCCAGTTGTGCCCAGGGTCCTTTCCAACACCAGCCACCCCATCACTCCAGGAGCCCACTTCCCTGTCACAGGGAATCCTGTCTTCCCGTTATAACAGGGCCTGTGGCCCAGGCATCCCAGGGCCCCAGAGCACGGAGCAGGGAAGGTGAGGTCAGCTCCCAGTATGTCTAGGACCTGGACTCTGGGATGCATGTCAGTTAACGTGTTTGGTGCTTACGTTGCTTGTGTCCACATCAAGACTGGATTCCACTTCCTGCTTTTGAGGGGTCTTATTTTATACAGATTTGGAATGCATATTTCTCCCAGGAGCAATACTTCCTTTTGATTGTTTTAAACATTTTAAGCAGAGGTGCAGTGCTAAACGTCTGTCCATGGATTTCATTCTTTACTTAAACTCCACTTGTATAAATAGAGACTTACATGCAATTCAACTTTAAACCAGTACTTAGTTAATCTAGAGCAGCTATTAACATGAGTGGAAACATGACTTGAAAATAAGTGACCTCAGTCTGAGCCACAGAGTGTTGTCACCAAGTTGAGCACAGAAGTCCATTTCTACAGATGTGAAACACAGCCACACAGAGAACTGAACTTGCTCTATCCAAATTTTTGGCCTTTTAAAAAATTAAAAGACCATTCATATATCTGCCAGCCAACCTCTCTTCTTTCCATATTTGATCTTTCTACTGTTTAGAATGTTAAATTAATGATGCTGGAAATATTCATTTGACAATTATTAAAATGTGACAAAAGTACTCCCTGTCATGAAGGAGTTAATACTCCAGGGCAAGACAGTTGTGACCATCACTTGAGCAAATTTGGCATAAAATTGAAATATCTTAACAGGGAGACCTGCCTCCTTTAAGGGGTCAAAGCATGGCCCTCTACTTATATTGATTCCAAAGCGTGAAGAATGAGCTGGGAATCAGCAGACTGCTGTCCTAGGAAAGATCTTCAAAGACCATGAAGTGAAAATAAAGTGAAGTCCCTCAGTCATCTCCAACTCTTTGTGGCCCCATGGACTGTAGCCTACGAGGCTTCTCCATCCATTGGGATTTTCCAGGCAAGAGTAAAAGAGTGGGTTGCCATTTCCTTCTTCAGAGGATCTTCCCCATCCAGGGAATGAACTTGGGTCTCCTGAATTGTAGGCAGACGCTTTTACCATCTGAGCTACCAGGGAAGTTGAAAGACCATGAAAGACACAGGCATATTCATGTCTCAGTTTTTAGTTGAACCATTCCCAAAAAGAGTTTCCTTCTAGATTCAAGGTATAATCCCCTTGAGAGTCTAAAAATTAAGGATTAGCTGTATCTGACAAAGCAAAGCATCTTCAAAATGATTGGTATAATTGTATTGGTTTTCTATCACCGCTACAGCAAATTATCACCAGTGGGGTAGCTAGAAACAACACAAGTTTATTATCTAACAGGATCTGAAGTTCAGAAGTCTGTCTTGGGTCTCTGAGGGCCAGAACCAGGGAGTCACAGGGCTACTGTCCCTTCTGGAGACTCATGGGGTGACTATCCATTCCTTATTTCCAGCTTCTCTAGGCCTCTCCTTCTTCCTTCAAAGCCAGCAAGAATGGGTTTGTGAGTTCCTTTTCCCATTTCATTACTCTTTCTATCTGTCTCCCTCTTCCATGTTTAAGGACCCTTATCATTATATCAGGGATTTCCCTGGTGGCTTTGAGCTATGTTTGAGCTGCATGGTGGTGGGTAAACGATCCACCCTCAATGCAGGAGACCCAGGTTTGACCTCAGGGTCTGAAAGATCCCCTGGAGAAGGGAGCAGCAACCCACTCCAGTATTCTTGCCTGGAGAATTCCATGGAGGAGCCTGGTGAGCTACAGTCTGTAAGGTCACAAAGAGTAGGACACAAATGAACGACTAACACATGCACACATTATTATAGTGGGCACACCTGGAGAATCCAAGATATTCTTCCTATTTTAACATCAACTGATTAGCAACCTTAATTCTGCAGCTTTAATTCCCCTTCACCAAGGGACTAGAACATGGTCATCGCTGGGGGAACATTATTCTGCTGACCACAATAATATTATAAGTATTTGACAGGTTGACTTCTGGTCCCAGGTTCACGCTCTGCAGGGCAGCACGTACCACTGAGAACATCTATCTCCATTGATCAAATCTTCCAGCCCTACTCTTTGATGAGTCCCACAGTCACTGCTCTTCCCATTCCACTAACTCTTTCCTCTCCTTGGGAATCTCTGGAATATCATCAACATGAAACTCATTTTACCTCTGCAATCTTCTTACTTTCTTGATGCTTTGCTGGGTTTTTATCCACAGTTTCTAAAATTCTTGCTACTATTCAGCCATTCTTATACTTCTTGGAACTTCTGAATTTTGCAAAAGTAAAGCATTCAAATATGCATCAGATTCTTTAAATGAACAAACAGAAGCAATGACAAATCTTAAAAATATTTTTACACATTATGGTAAACTCAAAATCAGTGACTTGCTTGGAGTTACATGTTGTAGAATTCCTAAACTCAAATTCACAAAGATTTAGCAGGAGCTCAAACATAGGCAATTCACATATGTGAGCTCTATGTGGCTGTCAGATCAACATTCATGAGTAATTGTAGCTTTGGCCATGGTCACATGAAAACCATCCTCTGCTGAAGCTTAGAAAAAGCGTACCTGGCTGTTATATGCATAGATGGCAAAAATACTTCCTTCCAAACATACTTGACCCTTATACATTATGAGTAACAATCACATCAAAAGCATAGCTAGCAAAAGCTTCAGTTCAGTTAAGTTCAGTTCAGTTGCTCAGTCGTGTCTGACTCTTTGCAACCCCATGAATGCAGCACACGAGGCCTCCCTGCCAAAGCTTAGGAAAATACATTATTGACTTACTCGTCCATTCCACAAATCCTAGTGTAGGCTGTTGATGTGTTTGTATGCTAGTATCAAGACCAGGCAGCACAGTGGTAAAGAATCCACCAGGCAAGCAGGAGACACAAGTTCAAACCCTGGGTCAGGAAGATCCCCTGGAGGAGAAAATGGCAACCCATGAAAATGACAACCCATTCCCATAGTCTTACCTGGGAAATCCCATGGACAGAGGAGCCTTGTGGGCTATAGTCCACAGGGTCACAAAGAGTCAGACACAGTTTAGAGATAAAACCATCAACCACCAACTACCAACTACCGTCAAGACCTTGTGCTGATGTGTTGACTGGGTTTTTTCTAATTTCAGGGAACAGAGACAGCAAAGTATAGGTTGTCATAGTTAATGGTATTCAACTTGTTTTCTAAACACATCTACAGGTAGGGAGAAAAAAGGAAACCAGTGTAAATACCCCTGTAGAGGCTTCACCCAGCTAAAATCAGGCCTAAAAACTACTGATTGACATATAGACTTAAAATTGGCTCTTAGTTATAAAAACTTAGTTTCAAGTGGACTTTCCCTTGAGCCAGCCCGCAGCTCTAACAGTGTGCTCTACTGCCCTTTCTCTCTCCTTTCTTTGTCCTGTTGAGGCCTTGCACGACCCTCCAACCCCATGGACTGCAGCATGCCAGGCCTCCCTGTCCATCATCAACTCCCAGAGTTTGCCCAAACTCATGTCCATTGAGTCAGTGATGCCATCCAACCATCTCATCCTTTGTCCTCCCTCCTTCAATCTTTCCTAGCATCAGGGTCTTTTCCAATGAGTCAGTTCTTCACATCAGGTGGCCAAAGTACTGGAGTTTCAGCTTCAGCATCAGTCCTGCCAGTGAATATTCAGGACTGATTCCCTTTCTAACTCCTCCTATTTCTCAGAGGGGAGGGAGAGCCCAGCTTCCCCAACTCCTGCCCACACAAGTTTCTTTACCCTTTCAGATTCTTCTGATCAAATTGTCCCACATCCCCAGAGGGACAATTACAGGTTTCTATCAGTCCATCAGCCCATGTTATCACAGTCAGTTTGAGCACTATTTGGCCTATATTTTAGCTGTAAAACTATGTCTACAGAAAGGAAAAAATGACTTTTTGACATAGGATAGCCATGATATTCTTTAGATCTGAAGAAAACTAGTTAAAATGAACTTTGTTTTCTCTTTCGAAACTGCAAAACCGGTTCTTTTTGCACATGCAATGAAAAACAGCTAGCTTGTTAAAAAGTCCTGCCTAGGAAAAAGCTTGAAGTTAACCTTCTGTCAGGGCTTCCCTGGGGGCTCAGACAGTAAAGAATCTGCCTGCAATGCAGGAGACCTGGGTTGGATCCCTGGATTGGGAAGATCCTCTGGAGGAGGGCATGGCAGCCCACTCCAAGTGTTCCTTCCTGGAGAATCCATGGATGGAGGAGCCTGGCAGGCTATAGTCCATGGGGTCGCAGAGAGTCGGACATGACTGAAGTGACTCAGCACAGCACACCCTAGTTATTTTTGTTAGGTAGTTAGAATCACCAGCCACGAGTCCACATATGCTTGCTCCCTGAATGCGCCTCCGTGCTTATTACTGGGGTCTCTCCCGTCCACCCTCCTGCGCATCCTAGTTCCTATTAAATGCTGTCTGATTTCCCTGCCTCATGCCTTCTGCTCACGGCTCTTTTCATGTGGTTTCTCTGCTCTCAGGCACTAGTGACAGAATAGGTCCAAACATCTCAAGTTGGAATTTGTCCTGAAGAGCCAAGTGGTCCCATAGGTCATCATCCATGTCATTGCGCCCATGCCGGGCAGAACTTTCTTGCCAGGACTTAGCATAGGCCCCTGGATCAGAAAACTAGCCCTGCTGGAAACTTCTGGCCCTCTCTGTCTCTGGACTTCATTTAATGAGAGAAGATTAATGTTCTTATTGCCTTTGCCATTTCAAGCTGGGGTTTGCTCTTATTTACAATCACATACAATATGTTTCATAGTTAATCTTCCCTATTCGGGATCACCTGTGTGTGAGTATTCCTAAAGTGCTTGTGTAAAAAGTAGAGTGAAACTGAGCTTATAAAAGCCATTTGAAAGCTTGCTTGTTCAGACTTAGTGCAAAGCTGGTCAATGATCATGACCCAGCATCCCCAGAGGGAGAGAAGCTTGAGGGAAACATAATGCCAAAGAATGCTCAAACTACTGCACAATTGCACTCATCTCACACGCTAGTAAAGTAATGCTCAAAATTCTCCAAGCCAGGCTTCAGCAATATGTGAACCGTGAACGTCCAGGTTTTCAAGTTGGTTTTAGAAAAGACAGAGGAACCAGAGATCAAATTGCTAACATCCGCTGGATCACTGAAAAAGCAAGAGAGTTCCAGAAAAACATTTATTTCTGCTTTATTGACTATGCAAAGCCTTTGACTGTATTCAGTTCAGTTCAGTCACTCAGTCTGTCTGACTCTTTGCGACCCCATGAATCGCAGCACGCCAGGCATCCCTGTCTATCACCAACTCCTAGAGTTCGCTCAGGTTCATGTCCATCGAGTCAGTGATGCTATCTGGCCATCTCATCCTCGGTCGTCCCCTTCTCCTCCTGCCCTCAATCCCTCCCAGCATCAGGGTCTTTTCCAATGAGTCAGCTCTTCACATGAGGTGGCCAAAGTACTGGAGCTTCAGCTTTAGCATCATTCCTTCCAAAGAAATCCCAGGGTTGATCTCCTTCAGAATGGACTGGTTGGATCTCCTTGCAGTCCAAGGGACTCTCAAGAGTCTTCTCCAACACCACAGTTCAAAAGCATCAATTCTTCTGCACTCAGCCTTCTTCACAGTCCAGCTCTCACATCCATACATGACTACTGGGAAAACCATAGCCTTGACTAGATGGACCTTAGTCGGCAAAGTAATGTCTCTGCTTTTGAATATACTATCTAGGTTGGTCATAACTTTTCTTCCAAGGAGTAAGCGTCTTTTAAATTCATGGCTGCAGTCACCATCTGCAGTGATTTTGGAGCCCCAAAAATAAAGTCTGACACTGTTTGACTGTGTGGATCACAATAAACTGTGGAAGCTTGAGGGATCACCTAGGAAATGAGAGGTGTAGAGGGTCACTTCCTACAAAACCAAAGACCGCTTATAGGACAGACCCTAGGGTACTCTTCAGCTTCATACTGAACCTTTGCACGTCTCCCCTTCAGTCTATGTATTCTCAAGTTATATTCCCATCAACTCAGATTCTGATATTTTCCCAGGGGGAAATAATTTCCTATAAACATGATCTCCTTTGAATCCCCTGCAGTGCAGGCAGGCTGACGTCCTATTTGCTTTGGAATTAGTAAAGAGCAGTTTCGATGGAGACCCGTAGGCGTGGAGTTCAGAGGTTAACAGCCGGGTAACTGCTGCTACTGCTCCACCTCTTTCCAGCCCATGACCCCTGCTTTCTGGTTCGGGAGCCAATTGTCTGGGGATCCCATCAGTGTGATTCAGCATTTCTATCTGTTCACTTTCTGTGTTGACTTGGTTAGGTTCTGGTGGCCAGATGCGTGGTCAAACGCTAGTCCTGTTGTCACAGTCAAGGTATGGAATTCTCCAGGCAAGAATACTGGAGTGGGTAGCCATTCCCTTCTCCAGGAAGTCTTCCCAACCCAGGGATCAAACCTGGGTCTCCCACACTGCAGGCAGGTTCTCTACTGTCTGAGCCATGGGGAGCCCAGCATTTAAATCAGCAGATGAGCCTCTGTATTGTGAGTGAGCCTTGTCCAGTCGGTTGAAGGTCCCGCCAAAAAGAAGGCAGCCTGCCTCCAGACTCCTGGTGCAAGATCCGTGTTTCCTTGAGTCTCCAGCCCGCGAACCTATACTGCAGATTACAGACTCTTGGCCCGCACCATCAACTCAGTCGATTCCTTAAAATAAATCTCACTGTGTATCTAGACAGGCACATTCTGCTGATTCTGTTTCTCTGCAGAATTCTGACTGTTACACTATGCAAGGACATTTTCCTTCTTCCAATTACATTTAACCCTAGCTAACCATGAGAATGGGCTTCCCAGGTGCAGCTGGTGGTAAAGAACCTGCTTGCCAATGCAAAAGATGCAGGAGACCTGGGTTCAGTCCCTGGGTCAGGAAGATCCCCTGGAGGAGGGCATGGCAACCTACACCAGTATTCTTGACTGGAAAATCCCATGAACAGAGAAGCTGGTGGGCTACAGTCCACAGTGTCATAAAGTGTCAGACAAGACTGAAGCGACTTGGCACACACGCACGCAACAATGAGAACAGCATCAGGCAAACTCCAACTGAAAGACATTCTATAAAAGGGCTGACTGGTACTCAAAATTCCCAAGGTCATCAAAAACAAGGCGTGAGGAATAAGAAGTCTGAGACACTGTCACAGCCAAGAGGAGCCTAAGACAGTTTGATGACTGGATACAGTGTAAGATCTTTATCTTAGATTAGGTAAACTAAGGAAAAATGAATAAAGTATGGGATCGATTTAATATTATATATCAACATTGCTTCATTCACTGTGATAAATAAATCATAGTAACATAAGATGTTGACATAAGATATTAGAGAAGACTGGGTGTGAAGTAGACGAGTATTCTCTGTTCTTCTCTGCAACTTCTCTGTAAGTCTAAGACTATGTTAAAATTAAAAAGTGTAATTAAAAATACATTTATTACTTTACTTTTCACACATGTAATTCATCCAAAACTGTGGCTTGAACATTTGCTGTGTACCAGGCAAATCACCATGCATTGCCTAGAGTGATGAAGAAAATGAATAATAACGTGACTATATGTGCGAGGGAGCCTCAGAGGCAAAGGGCAGGTGCTCTTTTATATTAGGGGGCCCAGAACTTTTCTGGAAGGAGCTTAAGGGTTAGCAAGGTGTGGCCAGGATCTGCTTTTTAAACCACCATTCAGAGTGATTTCTATGCATTCCAATATGTGAAAAACAGCTGGAGGGACTAGTTTCCTTGAGAAGAGAAGCTGTTTCATTCTCACTTGCAGCCAGCCAAACATGCTGGGAGCAGGAGTCGGGGAAGGAGCAGGAACCCTGGTCCAGGCACAGGGAACAGCTTGTGTGTGGCCTCTTCGCAAGACAGAGCTTGGATTATTGGAGAACCAGCACAGGGTCCCCTGTGGCTGGTGGGGAAGGGGCAGGGTTCAAAGAGGAAGAGAAAAAGCAGATGAGATGGGATTTGTGCTTCACCTTTTGGAGCTTGGAGTGTGTTTTCACCTGCAAGAGGAACCCAGTCTAGGGTGATGATCTGATTTACCTTATAAAATATATAGTCACTATTGAAACTTTGGAAAATACAGAAAAGGATAAAGAGAGAAACATTTTCTATGGTCTTTCTATTTTGATATGTTGGTATATTTCCTGCCATCTTTCTATTCAGTTGTTTTCTTACTCATTTGTTTAAAAAATGTACGTATTGTATAATTTTTTCCCATCACTGAAAAGAGTTTACAAAATCATTTGTCAGTGTAGTATTCTAACACACAGCTAGGCCACATTTATTTAGCTTTTCCCCTATTTTATTGTTTTCTTTTGTTTTCATCATTATAAATGGCATCACTGAAGGAAAGCTACACAGCTGAAAATAGCCTGGAGTTAAAACTCCCCTCCAGGTCCTCCCCACCATTCTATGAAAAACTCTCTCACCGGGAGAAAAGAATGGACATTAAGGTTGATTATGACCAGCTCCCAGCTGGTCCAGCCTCTGGCCGATCTCCAAAATTCCATGCCACAGCTGTTTAAGAGATAACTACTCCGAACAACCTTGGAGAAGAACAGGCCCCTTAAGACAGTAACTTTCCGCATACATGCCTATATATACTTACTCTTTTCTTGGGTAAGTGCAGCAGCTCGCTAATCTGACTGCTGCCCCTTCTCACCTCATTAAAAGTGATCTGTTTCTGTAAAGTGCTGGTCTCATTTTTTTTTCTGAACCTCCCCTTCTCTAACTCCCTTACCTTACAATCACAATGGCCCTTCTCATATGTAAAGTGGGTCTACCTATGTATTATACTTAGTTGCTCAGTCATGTCCAACTCTTTGCAACACCATGGGCTGTAGCCTGCCAGGTTCCTCTGTCCATGGGGATTCTCTAGGCAAGAATACTGGAGCCATGCCCTCCTCTAGGGTATCTTTCCAACCCAGGGATTGAACCCAGGTCTCCTCCATTGCAGGCAGACTCTTTGCTGTGTGAACCATCAGGGAAGCCCTGTTCTACCTATACTATCTTCACAATGGTCACTGTTAGCTCTGCTTGATGAAATTCTGGAAAGATGTTTTTCAGTGTGACATGAAATGTGCTATTAAACAGCCTCTACCAACTGGACTGGCTTCTTGTTTGGCCCCAAATCTCCTTTCTTGATGTTGTGGACACACAGCCATAGCAAAGCCCCTGAGAGTGATTTTCACATGGCCAGGAGCATAATTACTTTGTGAATGCCCTAACCATTGCAAATATATTTTTTAACACTTGCGAAAGACATTAACATTTTCCACAGAAGAAAAATGCCCCAAGTTTATCATCATCATCTTCCTTTCTATTATCCTGACTCTTAATGATACCATTTCTCTCCTTCTCATTTTCCTATTTCACTTAGGAAGAAACAGTTTTGTCATTTTGGTACCTCCAATATATGTAAATGAACTCAAATATTCAGCCAGCATGATTCATTTTTATGTCAGTGTTGTTGGGCAGGTGATGGCGAATGGGAAACAGACAGGGCAGGCAGAGACAAGGGTCGATGGCTTGGTCAGCCCAGGGGGATGTCAGCAGTGCCAGCATTATTTTACATTTGACATTAATACTGTGACTGATGCTCTGCTTCATGTGGAAACATGAGAAATTCCTGCTGAGCTAACCAGTTGGCTGAGGCAGGTCAGATTAGTAAGAAAAAACTCCCAGCGAAACCTCAGTCTTAGCCCCCACTGGGGCTTGTGCTTAGCTCCCAACACAGAATGGGCAGTGGAGGTGTGATGGTCTTCGGGTGTCGCTCTGGTGGCCAATCCAGGAGCAGCCACCCCAGCTGTTCATTTGCTGTCTTAACCTAGAGGTGTTGTTCATATGTGGGACATGGGGACAAGTTTGCATGGGGTCTACTCAGGTTTTTCTATAACACTTTTTCCAAATTTGCATGTAGAGAATTCACCAAGTGTAGATTTTATCAAGATATGAAGTATGTTAATGAACATATGAGTAATGATAACACCTATTTAAAGGGGGTATGTGTACATGTGTGCATGTGTGTGTGAGTGTTAATTATGGTAGTAAAACAGTTTGGCTTATCCAACTTTTTAAAGTGAACTTTTAAAGGAAGTTTTTTGCTTTATTTTATTTTTCAATTTGGGATGCTTTTCCTGTTTTTCCAAATCCTCATTCAGCATGTAAAATGAATAAAGGAAACAAGTAGAAATATGTTCTTTCATAGACTAAATGGGTGGATATCAACTTCATGCTATGGTTAAATTGCAAAGTATAGACATCACAGATTTTTGTTATTGTTGTTCAGTTGTTCAGTCATGTCCAACTCTTTGTAACCCCTTGACTGCAGCACATCAGGCTTCCCTGTCCTTCACCATCTCCCAGAGTTTGCTCAAAGTCATGCCCGTTGAATCAGATGCTGATGCCATCCAACCATTTCATCCTCTGTCACCCTCTTCTCCTCCTGTCCTCAACCTTTCCCAGCATCAGGATCTTTTCCAATGAGTCAGTTCTTTGCATCAGGTGGCCAAAGTATCAGAGCTTCAGATTCAGCATCAGTCTTTCTGGTGAATATTCAGGACTGATTTCCTTTAGGATTGACCGGTTTGATCTCCTTGCAGTCCAAGGGACTCCCAAGAGTCTTCTCCAGCACCACAATTTTTACTTCATTCAACTGAACAGTGATATTGTAAATTTACCTTTGTCATCAGTTTGGCCCCTCCCTGGTCCACAGTGGAAGAACCACCTCGCTCCTTGAAGAGCTTTCTTGTCAAGGCTTCTTTCTCACAGGGTCTCCTGGTCCCCCTCTTCCCTCACTGACTCTTCCTCCTGGGCCTCCACACTGGGTCTCACCTCCTCCACTCACTCTCAGAACTCTTCTCCTATCTAGTTCTGTTCTCCTATCTAGTTACGTCTCCCTTTGCTCTTGTCTGGTACTAGGACTTTGAAAAGCTCCCACCAGCCAATGGCTTCCAGATGTTTCACCTCCACCTCACACATCTCCCCACAAGCCCAGATCCACATCTGACCACATACTTGACATCTTCCTTGGATGCCCAACAAGCTTAAACTCAGTATGGCCAAAACCCAGCTCCTGATTCCCACCCCACCAAACCTCTTCCTCTGCTGTATTCAGTCACTTCCTTTTTCTCACTCCCTATATCCTGTCCATCAGCAAACTCTGCTGTCTTTGTCTCCAAAACTTATCCAAACTGACCTACTTCTATCTTTGTTACTGCCATCCTGGTCTGAGGCTTGGTTCATCACACCTGGCCTACAGAAATGGTTCCTTACCTGGCCTACTTGATGCTATTCTTGCCTTTCATGGCCCATTAAAATATTGTCTCCTAATTTTATCGAGTTCTCAAATATTGGAATTGGATCATGACAGTTCAGATCAGTTGCTCAGTCATGTCTAACTCTTTGTGACCCCATAGACTGCAGCACCCCGGGCTTCCCTGTCCATCATCAACTCCCAGAGCTTGCTTAAACTCATGTCCATCGAGTCGGTGATGCCACCCGACTATCTCATCCTCTGTCGCCCCTTTTCCTCCTGCCTTCAGTCTTTCCCAGCATCAGGGTATTTTCCAGCGAGTCAATTATTCCTTTGCTTAAATCTTTCTTATGTATCTACATAACATGAACAAAATCCAAACTTCCAGGCAGCTCACAAAACCTGGACCTGACTTGCCTTCTGCCTGCCCTCTGAGCTCAGTTTATTTTCCTCTGCAGTCACGCTCAAAGCCATAGTCTCTGTGGCTTTCCAAAGCTCTACCTCCTCTATGCCAAGCTCTTTCTCTCTCCCCTGGCTTTAGCTCTTCTCTCTGCCTAGAGTACTGTCCCCTGCGTCTTTACCTGGCTTGCACCTGCTCTTTAGAATTTGGCTAAATGCTATCTGGGCAGAATTTCTCCTCCGCCACTCAGCTAATTTACTGGCTGTCTTATGGCAAAAGGTGCTTTTTCAAATGGAGCCGTCTCCTAAAAATCCCCAAAAAGTAATAGTGAAATTAACCAATTACCAAATGATTTGGTAACCATAAATAATCTTGTTTCATCACTTAAATGGTCATAATGTGTGCTATGTCAGGCAGCTCTTATCTTTTTCTTTGTTAAAGGATGTACCTGAGACAAAGGGAAAGTGGTGTCTTATTTCCTGTGGTCTCTGAGCTAGGTCAGATGGGTGAGGGCTGTGGGCAGTTTCAGTAAAGCGTATCAGGTGGAGATCTTATCATAGAGCACGCATAGGTCTACTCTGATTTAGAAGAGTTGTTATAACACTTCGGATTTATAAAATGTCAGGACTTAGTGTTATGGGACGCTTTCCATACAGAGTTGTTTGGTCTGTTTCTCTAAGCTTTAATAGCCCTCTCTCCACCATTACGATAGAACTGGGTTTTCTTTGCCATTACTCTCTTCAGTGATGGAGACAAATCTGTATGACAGTTTCAATTCTATCAGAAGTAAAATAAAACCTTTCAAAACGACTCTTGAACCCATACACTTTCACTTATCTAGGCCATGAAGAAAATAATAAATTGAAAACAAGAGATCAACACCCCCACTCTACTTTATGGAATACAAGAGATCGACACACCCAATCTACTCTTATGATCTGAGAGTATAGCCTGCTTTGTAAAATCATCTTTGGTTTTGTTTTTCTTGTTTTGAGATTTATTTTTTAATAATAAAGAAGATCTCTGCCAAAGACTCTTCAATTACATTTTGTTATCAAGGTAAAATAATTATAGATATTTATTTTGTAACCATGCGCATTATCAGCCTTAAACTATATCTTTTTGCCAAAGATGTTCTGCTGCTGCTGATGCTTTCTTTCTTTCTTTCTTTCTTTTTTTTTGCATTCTCTTTGATCATTCACTGCAAAGACCACCTGGAGACTTGTGACTTGAGCTCTTGCACACCTGAATGGGTTTCACCAACAGAAGACAGCTGAGTTGCTTGCACAAGGTTTCAGTTGGTTGCAAAACTTACCAATTATATTGAGACTTTGAATTTGTCCTCCTTGTAACGTGCTGAGCATTGTGGTTCTTTGATTTTCTTTTTTTCTTTTATTCTGAGGCTAAATTAAATCTTTCCAGGGATAAGTGGACAAAGATGGGACAAGCTGGCCACTCGTATCTGTGTTAGCATGCTTGGTGGACTATTTAAAACGCTTTATTGCATTAACACGATTTTGTTATGACATTTCGGCAGGGTTCCATTTGACTGGGGTCCAAAGTACATGACTAATTAATCCATAGATGATGCTGGGTATTTCCCATCTGTCTCATTTGCTGCCACTAGTTCTCTGAGGCAGAAGACCCTGTCAAAGGCTCATGTTACATAGCTCTCCATCTGCCTTTATTCATAGGCTTTTTAACTCGCAGTGTTGGGTGTGCCTCTGGCTGCCTGGGACAAGTTGGAGTCTCTCCCTTTGGTTCCTTATCACCTTGTGTGTGCTCAGTAGCATCTGACTTTTTCCAACCCCATGGACTGCAGCACTCCAGGGTCACCTGTCATCACCAACTCCTGGAGCTTGCTCAAACTCATGTCCACTGAGTCGGTGATGCCATCAAACCATCTCAACCTCTGTTGCCCCCTTCTCCTCCTGCCCTCAATCTTTCCCAGGATTAGGGTCAGAGGCAGAAATGGGAAGTGGGGAGGAGGTCCAGGGAATTCTTCTTCCTAGAAAGTGCTGGGCTCGGGGGCAGGGGTGGTGGTAGTGATTTAGTTGGTGAGTTGTGTCCAGCTCTTTCAACCCCATAGACTGTAGCCCTCCAGGCTCCTCTGTCCATGGGATTTCCCAGGCAAGAGTATTGGAGCAGGTTGCCATTCCCTCCTCCAGGGCGTCTTCCCAACCCAGGGATCGAACCTGCATCTCCCGAGTCTCCTGTGTTGGCAGGCAGATTCTTTACCACCGAGCCACCTGAGGGCCAGTCTCACATTTCTCTCTCCAAACTACTCATATCTGCACATGATGCCAGAGGATGTGTAGGAAGTCACTCTTGCCCTTGGCATGAGATCTAAATCTGACGACATGACGGGAAGCCGGCAATGTAGGCAGTGTTCACGCCCAGTAGGGTTTGGGGTGCACCTCCCTTCCAGGTTAAGACCCCATCTCAACAGATTTCCATGAACTGGTTTCCTCCCTAGAGTTTCCTGGAATGTACCCCTCCTCCCTACCTCTTCCCTACTCCTTAGAGAGAAGTTTTTAAAGCTATTTTTTTTTTCATATGGCATTATTTTTTCTCTGCTCTTCCTTCTTATTGTGAAAACACTAGGCACTGAATCTATCCAAACACATGGTGATGATGGAAAAATTTACCATCAGCTTTGTTCAGGAATCATCACCAGGAACTTGAATCAGCAGCAGGCTTCAGACCTCTCCACCTCCAGACAGAGGCCAGCCTGTCTGCAAGGAGAAAGAACTACATTAGTCTCTGTCTAACACATTTCCTCTCAGCCTGTTTATATCCATCCATCCATTCAGAATCTGAATCGGTTCAGGATTTAGTGGTCAGGAGGTCTGGGGCAGAATGACTGGTATCCACACTTCTGCCTTCATCGGCGCCTGAGAACGTCCTATAAACACAGAGACCCGACCCTCCACCCAGAAAGCTGAAATCAGTAGGTGGCTGTCAAGTCCAGAAACTTATCTTTTCCTGAAAGCTCCTGGGGTGTCTTGATCATCAGTCATATTGAAGAACCTCAGAGAATTTCTGCATCTTAGATCTGTAAATGCCTTAGGGATTAGTTAGTTCAAGTCTCTGAAGAAAAACAGGCCCAAGATCACATAGCTGGGCAATGGTTTTGCTAAAACACGTGAAGAATGGTTCAGTTACGTCCAGCACACTCATTTAAGAAGGACAGGAGGGACTTCCCTGGCGGTCCAGTGGCTAAGATTCCATGCTTCCCATGCAGGGGGCACAGGGTTGATCCCTGGTCAGGGAGCTAGGATCCTACACGCTATGCAGCATGGCCAAAAGTTTTAAAAAGTAAATAAAAGAAACGAATTTCTCTATTATTTCCTTAGAAAAATTTTGCATCAATAAGGCTCACAGTTTCTAACTTCTTCTTTTTAAATTACAGTTGCTATACAGTATTCTATAAATTATAGGTGTACTGCATATAGTGATTCACAATGTTTAAAGCTTATGTTCTACTTATAGCTATTATAAAATATTGGCTATATTCCCTATGTTGTACTACATATCCTTGTAGCTTATTTTATATGATGAAAAGCTGAAAGCATTTCTTCCAAGATTAAGAATAGGACAAGGAAGCCCACTCTTGCCTATTTTATTCAACATAGTTCTGGAAGTTTTAGTCACAGTAATCTGAAAAGAAAAATGAACGCAAATTGGAAAGAAAAAAGTAAAACTATCACTGTGTGTAGATAACATGATACTATCCTTTGAAAACTCTAAAGATGTGCCCAGAAAACTGCTAGAGCTCACACTCAATGTGGTAAACTTGCAGGATACAAAAGTGATATACGTGAATCTGCTGCATTTCCATACACTAACAGTGAACTACCTCAGAAAGAGAAATTAAGGCAACAATCCCATTTACCTTCACACCAGAAAGAGTAAAATGTCTAGGAATGAATGTATCAAATTTTCCACCTGCTCTATTTGAAATCTATCTGAAACACAACACCAAGTCTTGGCATTCACCAGTGGCTCAGACAGGAAAGAATTTGCCTGCAGGGCAGGAGACCGGGGTTTGATCCCTGGATTGGGGAAGATTCCTGGAGAAGGGTATAGCTGCCCACTCCAGTATTCTTGCCTGAAGAATTCCATGGACAGAGGAGTCTGGCAGACTACACTCTGTGGCATCAAGAAGAGTCAGAAATGACTGAATGACTTTCCACTTTCACTGTGAGAAAACAGGCTCACTAAGCTGATGATCCTAGTGAGAACTTCAGCACACATTGGACACTGGCTGAATGTTCGCTGCCTAATTGGAAAGACATTTCCTTAAGAGGGGAAAGGATGGTCTCTTTGTTTTTATTCTACTGGGCGATTGAATCATATGTGTTTATTGTGGGTGATGCTCAGTCAGTTGTAGAAGGCATTTTGATGTTTTGAGAAAATAATTTCAACCATGATTTGCCACCTGTGAATTTCTTACATTGTTTAAATTAAATTCTTATCTTTTATTAAGTCAGAACTATATATAACCATGCAGATATAGGATTTGAAACAACCGGGAACTAGATGCTCAGCCTTAATCAGAAAGTAAAAAGTGAATGTTTAGAACACTTTTAAGATTATGTGGATTGAATCCTTGTCTTTATGCACCAGCTACGGCGACAAAGTGATGCAGAGTCAAATATTTAAAAAATCCAGCTGTGTTGGGCCCTTTCCTGGGCTTGCCTCTGGAGGCAATGATATTATTCCTTCAGAGCAGGGCTTCAGGGGAAGAATGCCAACTATGCAGAGAAGCAGCAAAGAACGTGTTCACCTCTTGAAGCCCGACCTGCAGGTCAGACGGAGACACCCCTGCTGGTGGAACCTTGAAAGCAGATGATAAACATGATGGATATCTGTGAACTTTGAAGAGAACAAGGGCCAGATCCTGGCCGAGCAAGCTGGCCAGTACCCTGGGAGGGCGGGTGCCCATGGCTGTTAGTCGGAGCCTGTCCTGAGCTCCACGTTCCTGAGCCTATAGCAAGCATTTGCTCAGATTTTCATCCCAGTGGATACTGACTGCTAGAAGCAGAAGTGCCAACTCAAGATGTGGAGCTGGGAGCCAGCTGGTGGCTTAGCAGGAGCCTAGTCTGTCTGACTTCCTCAGTCTTTCGCTAAAAATGCTTTAACTGGTCGTCTTGAAACCTAAGAGTAATTGAGAGACCTTTCAGAAGATTCCCGATAGCTCAGTTGGTAAAGAATCCGCCTGCAATGCAAGAGACCCAGCTTCAATTCCTGGGTCCAGAAGATCCACTGGAAAAGGGATAGGCTACCCACTCCAGTATTCCTGAGCGTCCCTGGTGGCTCAGCTGGTAAAGAATCCACCTGCAATGTGGGAGACCTGGGTGCAGTCCCTGGGTTGGGAAGATCCCCTGGAGAATGGAAAGGCTGCCCACTCCAATATACTGGCCTGGAGAATCCCACGGACTGTATAGTCCATGGGGTCGCAAAGAGTCAGACACGACTGAGCGACTTTCACTTCCTCCTCCTCCTTCAGAAGATTCATTTTCCTCAAGTGTCTCCTGTGGGGATAAATCAAAGACCAGGCTTTTCTTTCTGAGGGACAGAAATTGAGGCAGGGGAGAGGGTACTGAAGCTGAGTGAGGTGGGAGACGGCAGCAAGTCACCATGTGCCCATCAGGACTGTTGTGAAGGACCCCACCAGGAAAAGCTCAGGCTTTGGCCCCTCCATTTCACTTTTTATTCAGCACAGTAATCATTAGTTGGTTATTTGTTTTACAAATATCTTCCCATTTTACAGTTTATTTAATGTGGATTTTCAGATGCTAAGTTGTGTTTGACTCTGCATCCTGTGGACTGCAGCATGCCAGGCTTCCCTGTCCATCACCAGCTCCTCAGAGTTTGCTCAAACTCATGTCCATTGAGTCAATGATGCCATCCAACTATCTCACCAAACCATCACGTTATTATGGTTCCTCCCCTGGGACAGAACTTTAAAACTTTCTGTGGACAGATTAAAAGCATTATTGTTAATGAAAACATATTTAGAGGAAAAGACACAGTAAAAACGTGCAGCTCAGTGAATTATCACAAAGTGAGCACTGTTGCGCCATCACTGATGTTAAGAAAAACATCACCACCTAAAGCTCGGGAAGGTGCCAGCTTCTCCTGCTTTCCTAAAGATGACTCATGCCCTTCTGACTCTTATGTCAGTCCTCACCTTTCTTTATGGTTATTTCTCCAGACTTTTATCTCTGTTCTCAATAGCTTAATTCTGCCTGTTTGGGGGGCTTTCAGGTAAGTAGAGTCACACAGGATCCTTTTTTGTATTCTTTCTCTTAATTTTCTTAGAAACTGGAAAGGTCATTATAAAACATGTTATGATAACTGAAGGACCAAGAATGGCTAAGACAATCTGGATGCTGAATAAGGTTGGGGAGCTTAATGTTACTGGATGACGAGATTTAGCATGGAGCTTCTGCAGCCGAAACAACGCTTTTAGTCTTTTGCCATGTGAATGTATTCACACAATTTATTCCTTCACTGTGTGGTTGATGGACATATGTGTTATATTTCCAGTTGAGGGCTATCATGAATTTATACTAGTATTTTGGGGGGTATATGCCTAAAAGTGAACTTTTGAGTAGCATGACCATAAATTCCCTTTTCATCCACATAATCTAAGTTTATGTGGTGGATTGTGTCCCATTTTTATTTTATTTTATTTTTTGTCTGTGCTGCGAAGCTTGTGGTATCTTTGTTTTCCCACCAGGGATCAAACCTAGCCCTCTGCAGTGAGAGCACTGAGTGCTAACCACTGGGCTGTCAGGGAATTCCCTATGTCCCATCTTAATATATTTTACATAAATTCCAACTGTTCTAGAATAACTTACCCATAAAGACCGCCCCTTCTCACTGCTCTCGAGTGCCATGTTTGTCATAAAATAAGTGCTCACCTCTTCTATTTCTCCTACTTGTCTCCCTTCAAAATCTTCTAGTCCATTCTCCAGGTTAAACTCCCAACCCCCTTCTCCAAGTATTCACTCTCTCCCTCCACGGTGTCACCATGAGTGTGGCAGGCCCCTCTGTTGTTTGTCTCACAAGAAGTGGCTTGTGGTTTCGGTGAGGCACTCAAGCCTTCTAGCTGCCCTTCAGTGATTCTCCCATCTGCTCCAGGCCTTCTGCAAATTAATGAATGGACGAGTGTGCAACCAGCGGTCTCCATCACAACTATGCTGACATTGAGCAGGGCTCTGCGCACCATGTATTATATCTGATCTCCTCCTCAAAAGCTCTGTGCTCAGTAGGCACTTGTTGCTGTTCAGTTTCTAAATCGTGTTTGATTGTTTGTGACCCCAGGGACTGCAGCACGCCAGGCTTCCCTGTCCTTCACCATCTCCTGGAGTTTGCTCACACTCGTGTCTGAATCAGTGGTGCCCTCCAGCCACCCCATCCTCTGCTGGCCCTTCTCCTCTTTGTAGAATCCCAGAATTCTTTCCTGGCTTGACCACTTCTTAGCTCTGCTGTCATTCTGGCCCCAACACCAACAGCTGCTGTGATGAAAGTCACAAATCCAGGTCACAGAGGTGTTCTTGGGGCAGGCTGCACCCCAGTGCTCTCAGTTTGGGCCTGTGGGGCATCCCGCTGCCTCGCGCGTCAACAGAGCACAGACATTGTTTGGGCCAGCATGTTTACAGGTCATTCACTGTCTGGTCTCCCTGGGGGCAGGGCAGTCCCCATTGTCCCCTCAGCTGGCTGGGGGCTGCACACACTTCTACTGTTAGGGGCAAACACAGATCTCTTTCTTTTCTAGGCTGTGTATCAACACAGCATAGCCCCCTGTTTCCTCTCCTTGGAACTCCATTCATTTCGCATTGTGTTCTAACTTCCTCTTTTGTGTAAGGATTCCCCTATTTCCGGTCAAGTTCTTAATTTTTCCTTCCCTCCGTTGCTGTTTAAAGGTTCAGTGTGAATACCGGGAGACATTCCCACATCCATCATTGCTGAGCCCTGGAGCTGCACAGAAGTTTCTGTGAAGGACAAAGAAGGGCATTGAAGGAACTCCAGGGCTGAGGGCAGTGTCTCCATTCTGGTAGGATCTTCTAGAAGCTACCATAGCCTTCAGAAGGACGATCGCTGGTCATTTTCTCATGAGAGGTCACCCCAAACCAGCCAGCTGACTAGAAACATTGAGAAGAAATATAATTTGTCTTCTTCAAACAGGCAAGTGTTCAGAAGGGTAGTGTTCCAAAAGTACATTTGCTAATTGATTTATCTGGAAATCAGAAGGCTCTTTTTCAGTCAGAACAGTGGCATAATAATTGTTAGGTGCCATTAGAAGTTTATCTAATGTAACCTCAAATAACAAACCATTTTAGTGGGGAAAAATGTAGTAAACAAAACAATTTCATCACTAGTAATTATGCAAGCTTACAAACATATCACAGGGAATTAAATAAAAACCATTTCAGATGCAGAGGAGGAAAACATGTAACTCTAATTTTATAGAGATATAAGTGGGATTCTCAACATTTTTAAGAGCTTCATGGAAATGTGGCATAATATCTAGTTTTACTTAAAAGGGGAAATTTTACTTTCTCCTAAACAAGTGAATTGATAGCCCCACTTCACCAAATCCACCAAATATTAATCTGATACTGTCAGACTTGATGGGTCTTATAATATAAGAAGTCAAGTCTTTGGTAGGTAGTCATAACATGAGTGTTACTTCATTCTATCCTGACAACAACTGACAGAGAAGGACTATTATTCTCATTGTTCAGCTGTGGACACTAGGATTTAGGAAGGATTAAGTCACCCATTAGTATGCTGCAGAAATTGGATCCAAGTTATACTTTCTGTAACATGCCCATGTTGCTTCATCAAGAGAAGGAACTGAACAGAGGAAAAGAGCTTGTGTGCTCCGGCAGGAGAGGAGAGAGAAACAGGTCTGTTCTCTTGAACATTTCAGCCCAGAGCTGCAGCAGCTGGTATTTCTCGAACATTCATTGTCTGGTGCAGCTTGTGTCTTAGTCCATGTAACCTACAATCACCCTGTAAATGACATACTTCTGTTCTCACTTCCATTTTGCATGTGAGGAAATGGAAACACAGAGAGGTTAAGCTGATTGTCTAAAGTCACATGAGTGGGCAGTGCTGCCCCAGGGTGGCCCCCCAACCCCACCCCATCTTCCCTCCCAGGACAGCCCCAACAGGCAGCTTCAGAAGGAGGAGCCGAGAGACAAGTGATGAGACAGCAGGCAGAGTGACAGGGTACACGGGGCGCTCAGGGCTCCTCTGCTGCACGGCCTCTGAGAGAGCACCTACCATCAAGGCTAGAATGAGAAGAAGGAACCCCACTGATGCCCCGGGGGAAGGGCCTCCACTAGCTGGCCACCAGGGCCAACTGGCTTCATGTGCTCCTGAGTGAGCTGGACCAACCACCCAGGATGCCGCCTCATTACAGCTCAGCCTTCCCTTCACCCCAGGCCTCTTGCATGCGGGAGCCTGAAAGGATATGCCTGCATTTGCACATTTGGGGACCTGCCAAGATCTTGGGCAATGTCCCAGCAAAGATCCACTGTGATGGTAAAGGCTGGCAGAAGCTTGGGGAGAAGACATGCAAAGGCTTATTAGTCAGGGTTCTCCAGAGAAACAGAACCAAAGGGAGATGGATGAGACAAACAGACAGACAGAGAGACAGAGAGATGGGAGATGGATGAAATAAGACAAATTATAGATAGATAGACAGAGGGATAGATAGTCGTTGTTGTGCAGTCGCTAACTCATGTTGGACTCTCTGTGACCCCATGGACTGCAGCACACCAGGATCCTCTGTCTTCCACTATCTTCCAAAGTTTGCTCAAACTTATATCTATTGAGTCAATGATGCTATCTCTAACCATCTCATGCTCTGCTGCTCCCTTCTCCTTTATATCCCACAAGTGGGAAAAAGGGATAGATAGAGGGACCAATTATTGATTGACAGATTATTTGTAGATCAGTTCAGTTCAGTTGCTCAGTCGTATCTGACTCTTTGTGATGAATCGCAGCACGCCAGGCCTCCCTGTCCATTACCAACTCCCAGAGTACACTCAAACTCATGTGCATAAAGTCGGTGATGCCATCCAGTCATCTCATCCTCTGTGGTTCCCTTCTCCTCCTGCCCTCAATCCCTCCCAGCATCAGGGTCTTTTCCAATGAGTCAACTCCTCACATGAGGTGGCCAAAGTATTGGAGTGTCAGCCTAAGCATCAGTCCTTCCAACGTACACCCAGGACTGATCTCCTTTAGGATGGACTGGTTGAATCTCCTTCCAGTCCACGGGATTCTCGAGAGTCTTCTCCAACACCACAGTTCAAAAGCATCAATTCTTTGGCGCTCAGCTTTCTTCACAGTCCAATTCTCACAACCAAACATGACCACTGGAAAAACCATAGCCTTGACTAGACAAACCTTTGTTGGTAAAGTAGTATCTCTGCTTTTGAATATGCTATCTAGGTTGGTCATAACTATCCATCCAAGGAGTAAGCGCCTTTTAATTTCATGGCTGCAATCACTATCTGCAGTGATTTTGGAGTCACCCCAAATAAAGTCTGATAGCATTTCCACTCTTTCCCCATCTATTTCCCATGAAATGATGGGACCAGATGCCATGATCTTCGTTTTCTGAATGTTGAGCTTTAAGCCAACTTTTTCACTCTTCTCTTTCACTTTCATCAAGAGGCTTTTGAGTTCCTCTTCACTTTACGCCATAAGGGTGGTGTCATCTGCATATCTGAGGTTATTGATATTTCTCCCAGCAATCTTGATGCCAGCTTGTGCTTCTTCCAGCCCAGCATTTCTCATGACATACTCTGCATAGAAGTTAAATAAGCAGGGTGACAATATACAGCCTTGACGTACTCCTTTTCCTATTTGGAACCAGTCTGTTGTTCCATGTCCAGTTCTAACTGTTGCTTCCTGACCTGCTTACAGATTTCTCAAGAGGCAGGTCAAGTGGTCTGGCATTCCCATCTCTTTCAGAATTTTCCACAGTTTATTGTGATCCACACAGTCAAAGTCTTTGGTATAGTCAATAAAGCAGAAATAGATGTTTTTCTGGAATTCTCTCACTTTTTCAATGAGCCAGCAGATGTTGGCAATTTGATCTCTGGTTCCTCTGCCTTTTCTAAAATCAGCTTGAACATCTGGAAGTTCACGGTTCACATATTGCTAAAGCCTGGCTTGGAGAATTTTGAGCATTACTTTACTAACTTGTGAGGTGAAGTCACTCAGTTGTGTCTGACTCTGCGACCCCATGGACTATAGCCGACCAGACTCCTCTGTCCATGGATTTTCCAGGCAAGAGTACTGGAATGGTTTGCCATTTCCCTCTCCAGAGTATCTTCCCCACCCAGGGATCGAACCCGGGTCTCCAGCAGTATAGGCAGACACGTTACCATCTGAGCCACCAGGGAAAATCTAATGTGTGAAATGAGTGCAATTGTGCAGTAGAGCATTCTTTGGCATTGCCTTTCTTTGGGATTGAAATGAAAACTGACCTTTTCCAGTCCTGTGGCCACTGCTGAGTTTTCCAAATTTGCTGGCATATTGAGTGTAGCACTTTCACAGCATCATCTTTCAGGATTTGAAATAATTCAACTTGAATTCCATCACCTCCTCTAGCTTTGTTTGTAATGATGCTTTCTAAGGCCCACTTGACTTCACATTCAAGGATGTCTGGCTCTAGGTGAGTGATCACACCACTGTGATTATCTGGGTCATGAAGATCTTTTTTGTACAGTTCTTCCATGTATTCTTGCCACCTCTTCTTAATATCTTCTGCTTCTGTTAGATCCATACCATTTCTGTCCTTTACTGAGCCCATCTTTGCATGAAATGTTCCTTTGGTATCTCTAATTTTCTTGAAGAGATCTCTTGTCTTTCCCATTCTGGTGTTCAGAAGTGTGGCAGCTGTGATAGAGAGGAGCTACACCATGCCCAAGGATAGGGGAGGCGACAGAGAGTGCCAGGCTATGATGGCACAGGAGTGGCTGAGAGGAACTATCTCACATTCAAGGTCAAGAGTGGCAACCTCTTCCAAGGGCAGCAGTGGCTGAGAGGAGCTACCCCACTTCTGAGGTCAGGGGCAGCAGCCCAGAGGAACAACCCCATGTCCAAGGAGCAGCAGCTGCGCGGGTGCAGGAGGACCAAGAGAAGCTACTCCCCATTCAAGGTCAGGAGGGGGCAACTTTATCCAAGGTAAGGAGCAGTGGATACACTTTGCTGGAGCAGCCGTGAAGAGATACTCCATGTCCAAGGTAAGAGAAACCCAAGTAAGATGGTAGATGTTGCAAGAGGGCATCAGAGGGCANTTTATAGTCCAATCTCACATCCATACTTGACTACTGGAAAAAACCATAGTTTGACTAGACAGACCTTTGTCAGCAAAATAATGTCTCTGCTTTTGAATATGCTCTCTAGGTTGGTCATAGCTTTTCTTCCAATGAGCAAGTGTCTTTTAACTTCACAGCTGAAGTCACCATCTGGAGTGATTTTGGAACCCAAGAAAATAAAGTTTGTTTCCTTTGTTTCCCCATCTATTTGCCATGACGTGATGGAACTGGATGCCATGATTTTTGTTTTTTGAATATTGAATTTTAAGCCAGGTTTTTCAATCTCTACTTTCTTACCTTCATCAAGAGACTCTTTAGTTTCTTTTTGTTTTCTGGAATAAGGGTGGTGTCATTTTCATTTCTGAGGTTACTTATATTTCTCCTGGCAAAATCTTGATTCCAGCTTGTGCTTCATCCAGCCCAGCATTCCCAATGACATACTCTGAATATAAGTTAAATAAACAAGGTGACAATATACAGCCTTGATGTGCTCCTTTTCTGATTTGGAACCAGTCTGTTGTTTCATGTCCCATTCTAACTGTTGCTTCTTGACCTGCATAAAGGTTTCTCAGGAGGCAGGTCAGGTGGTCCAGTATTCCCATTTCTTTAAGAATTTTTCATAGTTTTTTGTGATCCACACAGTAAAGGCTTTAACATAGTCAATGAAGCAGAACTAGATGTTTTTTCTGGAGTTCTCTTTCTTTTTCCATGATCAAACAGATGTTGGCAATTTGATCTCTGGTTCCTTTGCCTTTTCTGAATCAGCTTGAACATTAGGAAGTTCTCAGTTCCTGCACAATTGAAGCCTGGCTTGAAGAATTTTCAGCATTACTTTGCTAGCATGTGAAATGAGTGCAACTGTGCGATAGTTTGAATGTTCTTTGGCATTGTCCTTTGGGATTGGAATGAAAACTGACCTTTTCCAGTCCTGTGGCCTCTACTGAGTTTTCCAAATTTGCTGGCATATTGAGTGTAGCACTTTCACAGGATCATCTTTAAGGATTTGAAACAGCTGAACTGGAACATCATCACCTCCCCTAGCTTTGTTCATAGAGATGCTTCCTGAAGTCTACTTGACTTTGCACTCCAGGATATCCGGCTCTAGGTGACACACCATCATGTTTGTCTGTGTCATTAAGATCATTTTTGTATATTTCTTCTGTGTATTCTTGCCACCTCTTCTTAATGTCTTCTGCTTCTGTTAGGTCTATACTGATTTGTCCTTTATCGAGCCCATCTTTGCATGAGATGTTTCCTTGGTATCTCTAATTCTCTTGAAGAGATCTCTAGTCGTTCCCGTTCTACTTTTTTCTTCTATTTCTTTGCATTGACCATTGAGAAAGGCTTTTTTTTCCTCTCCTTGTTATTCTTTGGAACTCTGCATTCAGATGGATATATGTTTCCTTTTCTCCTTTGCCTTTCGCTTCTATTCTTTTCTCAGCTATTTGTAAGGCCTCCTCAGACAATCATTTTGCCTTTTGCATTTCCTGAGATAGTTTTGATCACTTCCTCCGGTACAGTGTCACGAACCTCCATCCATAGTTCTTGAGGCACTGTGTCTACCAGATCTAATCCCTTGAATCTATTACTCACTTCCACTGTATAATCGTAAAGGGATTTGATTTAGATCATACCTGAATGCTCTAGTGGTTTTCCCTACTTTCTCAATTTAAGTCTGAATTTGGCAATAAGGAGTTCATGATCTGAGCCACACTAAGCTGCTGGTCTTGTTTTTGCTGACTGTATAGAGTTTCTCCATCTTTGGCTGCAAAGAATATAATCAATCTGATTTCAGTATCAACCATCTGGAGATGTCCATGTGTAGAGTCTTCTCTTGTGTTGTTGGAAGAAGCTGTTTGCTATAACCAGTGCGTTCTCATGGCAAAACTCTGTTAGCCTTTGCCCAGATTCATTGTGTATTCCAAGGCCAAACTTGCCTGTTACTCTTGGTATCTCTCAACTTCCTCCTTTTATGTTCCAGTCCCTATGGTGAAAAGGACAACTTTTTTGGTGTTAGTTCTAGAAGGTCTTATAGGTCTTCACAGAACTGTTCAACTTCAGCTTCTTTGGCATTAGTACTGTGAGCATAGACTTGGATTACTGTTATACTGAATGGTTTGCCTTTGGAACAAAGAGATCATTCTATCATTTTTGAGATTGCATTTCCGACTTTTTTTGTTGACTATTTGGGCTACTCCATTTCTTCTAAGGGATTCTTGCCCACTGTAGTAGATATAAAGATCATCTGAATTAAATTCTCTCATTCCAACCATTTTAGTTCACTGATTCCTAAAATCTCAATGTTAACTCTTGCCATCTCCTGTTTGACCACTTCCAGTTTACCCTGAGAAGGAAGGAAGGAGAAGGAAATGGCAACCCACTCCAGTGTTCTTGCCTGGGAATCCCAGGGATGGGGGAGCCTGGTGGGCTGCCATCTATGGGGTCGCACAGAGTCGGACACGACTGAAGTGACTTAGCAGCAGCAGCAGTTTACCCTGATTCATGGACCTGACATTCCAGGCTGCTATGCAATATTGTTCTTTACATCATCGGACTTTACTTTCACCACGAGACACATTCACAGCTGGGCATTGTTTCTGCTTTGGCTCATTCTCTTCATTCCTTCTGGAGCTTTTTCTCAGGTCTTCTCCAGTAGCATATTGGGCACTTACTGATCTGGGGAGTTCCTTTCAGTGTCATATCTTTTTGCCTTTTCATACTGTTCATGGTATTCTCAACGCAAGAATACTGAAGTGGTTTGTCATTCCCTTTTCCAGTGGACCATGTTTTGTCAAAACTCTCCACCATGACCTGTCTTGTCTTGGGTGGCCCTACACAACATAGCTCATTGTTTCACTGAAGTAGACAAGGCTGTGATCCAAGTGATCAGTTTTGTTGGTTTTCTGTGATTGTGGTTTTCATTCTTTCTCCCCTCTGATGGATGAGGATAAGAGGGTCATGGAAGCTTCCTGAAGAGCTTTTTCTC
The DNA here is from genome assembly GCA_006408695.1 of Aepyceros melampus. Lineage (NCBI taxonomy): Eukaryota > Metazoa > Chordata > Mammalia > Artiodactyla > Bovidae > Aepyceros > Aepyceros melampus. Next base: position 215,383 of record SJXQ01012564.1, read on the forward strand.
AGGTCTTCTCCAGTAGCATATTGGGCACTTACTGATCTGGGGAGTTCACCTTTCAGTGTCATATCTTTTTGCCTTTTCATACTGTTCATGGTATTCTCAACGCAAGAATACTGAAGTGGTTTGTCATTCCCTTCTCCAGTGGACCATGTTTTGTCAAAACTCTCCACCATGACCTGTCTTGTCTTGGGTGGCCCTACACAACATAGCTCATTGTTTCACTGAAGTAGACAAGGCTGTGATCCAAGTGATCAGTTTTGTTGGTTTTCTGTGATTGTGGTTTTCATTCTTTCTCCCCTCTGATGGATGAGGATAAGAGGGTCAGGAAGCTTCCTGATGGGAGGGACTGGCTGTGGGGAAAACTGGGTCTTGCTCTGATGGGCAAGGCCATGCTCAGTAAATCTTTAATCCCATTTTCTCTTGATGGGTGAGACTGTGTTCCTCCCTGTATTTTTCTGATAATTACCCCTAAGGTACTGAATCAAGGGCATTTACCTAAAGTTTACCAATATCTCAGTCTTTACCACAAGCATACCAGTAATCTTGACTTGTTCTTTTTAAAAAACTTACTTTTATTGATTTATCTATTTTTGGCTGCACTGGGACTTTGTTGCTATGCACAGGCTTTGTCTAGTTGGAGCAAGCGGCGGTTACTGTCTCACTGAGGTGCATGGGCTTTTCATTGCTTGGCTTCTCCTGTTGTGGAACACAGGTTCTAGGTGTGTGGGCTTATAGTTGTGGCTCAGGGACTCCATAGCTCAAGGGCTCAGTAGTTGTGGTGCGTGGGCTCACTTGCCTCGAGGCATGTGGAATCTTCCCAGACCAGGGACTGGGAAGTCCCTGTGCCCTGCATTGGCAGGCAGAGTCCACTGGACCAGCGGGGAGGTCCTGTTAATTGGTTCTTAAGACGCTTTGACCTATACAACCACAAACTCCTATTTGTATCATTTAGTGTTTAAATCCCAGATTCATATTGATCAAGTGGGTTTATTTGTATTAATTGCTGATTTAAACAATAATAAAGTACTCAATGCTTGAGTCTTTCACACATTTCTCACTGCCTGCTCCTGGGCTCTTAGATCTTTTACCTGGAGTAAGGCCTATGATAGTTATTTCAAAAAGAATAGATGGTAAACTTTCTGTAATATTTATTTTGTCCTTGCATTTACAGTTTAGCTGGAAATAAGATTCTAGGTTTAAATGTTTTTTCCTTCCAAATTTTGGAAGTATATCTCCAATGTTGTCTTCTAACCAATATTACTGTTGAAAAGTTTAATGCATGATTCTTGTTTTTACAATGTCTTTTTTAATTTCCTTTTTTTATTATTGTTTTTCTTTTTACTTCTGAGGCCTTTAGAATTTTCTCTGGCTTTGGATTTTTTTTTAATATTTTATTTATTTGGCTGCAGTTATTTATTTGTCTTAGTTGTGGTATGTGGTCCAAGTTGTGGTCTTAGTTGTGGGATTTTCAATCTTTACTGCATCCTGCAGGATCTTTTTTTTGATTGTGGCATTGTTGCAGAAAGGAGGACCCCTTCCAGGGCCTGAAACTGGGCTCTTGTCTAACACTCAGAAATGAGTTGTCCAAGGAGACACATATGCTGACAAAGCAAGAGATTTTATTGGGAAAGGGCACCCGGGTGGAGAGCAGTAGGGTAAGGGAACCCAGGAGATCAGCTCTGTCCCATGGCTTGCAGTCTCGGTTTTTATGGTGATAGGATTCGTTTCTGGGTTGTCTTTAGCCAATCATTCTGACTCAGAGACTTTTCTGGTGGTGCATGCCTTGTTCAGCCAAGATGGATGCCAGACAGAAGGATTCTGGGAGGTGGTCGGACATGTGGTGTCTCCTTTTGACCTTTCCTGAACTCTTCTGGTTGGTGGAGGCTTATTAGTTCCATGTTCCTTACCAGGACCTCCTGTCATAAAACAACTCATGCAAACAGTTGCTCTGGTGCCTGGCCAGGGTGGGCGTTTTCAATCAGTGTGCTTCCCCTAACAACTCCCCCTGAGAGACTTCATACTCAAGACACTTCTTGGGAATTGGGACGGAGGTCTCTTTCTTCTGTAACTTCTTCCTGCTGTGCATGGGCTTAGGCCTCCCTAGCAGAGCAGAAGTCTCTCTCTACCTGATCTAAGTCAAGGTATTTTTTTTACCTGAAACCAGCATTCACCCTTGTAATAACAGCACTTTAGTTTGAAACTGTTGGCTCCTCTCAGAGATGAAATAGACAGGGGCCAAACAGGAGACCTAACAGGAGGGTCATCACTGGTCCCCAGAAACAGGAGGCAACATTTGGGGTAAGGGCTACAGGGTTTCTGACTTTTTTTTTTTTTTTTTTGATTGATTGATTGGTGGCGAGGCAACAGACTGTGCTCTGGGAATCTTGTGTTTAGTCTGAAATTACCATCCTCCACCTGGGTGGGGGCTTCAGTTCTGTAGAAGAACTCAAAGACATTGTTATGTATATTTCTTTGAGTAGGAACCAGGACCCTGTCTGGAGGCTGTACCAACATTTGATTGTTTCTCCAGTGTTTCCGTATCCCCTCCCTTCCCTGATTAGCAATTGTTTGAATCCACCCTTTGGAACTCAGGGAAGGTCAAGGATGCTGAAAGAAGCCTATATCTTACAGACAAGAAATGGAGAGCACAGAACAGATCTGTACTCCAGAGCCCCACAGAGTCCTGCTCAGTTTTATTTTAAGAAACTGAGCAAACATGACTGTGATAACTTCCTGTCAAAATGGGGTATAGGACTGCCTCAGCTTGGAGAAGAGACACTGAATTGGAAGTATTCCTAAGTTCCAAGTCCTAGATCTGAGCCTTGTATGATTAAAATCTCAATCCCTTGGTCTGCCATTTTATTGTAATGGACCGGAGGTGGGATAACTGGAGTTTTAATAGGCAAAATAAATCTCATTTCTTTTTAGAAGAATAGAAACCCAGTCTGGACCTGGCACTTCAGGGAGACTTGTAGCCAGGTAGCCAGTTGCCTAGTTTTATAAAAAGTAAGGTGGCAGTTACTAGCTTCCAGCAGACATTGTTTTGAGAATGGTGGCATCTAAGCCTGACACGACTCAGAAAACTCAAGTGTTTAGCAATACAATGTATAATCTGAAATTACACCCATAGTATCACCTAATTATTTCCCAGGATGTCTAAACAATAGCTACTGTATTTTGACTTTTAATGTAAAATTTTCCGTAATAGCCAAAGCAGATGTCACCATTAATGATGTCAGTGTTTCTCTAAGTAAGAGAAGATGCAAGAATTGGGACTCATTAAATCTTCTCCTGGAAAGATCTAATTATCTGAAGACCTGCTCTGCCAGTTTTTCCCAGAGCGCAGAGTGGCTTATTCCTGATTTTCACCCTGAACTCCTTTCAGGGGCGTGAAAGTCAGCAGTTGCAGTGGCCATGATTTAATCTTTGTAGACGTAGATGGCAAGTGTCAGTCTTCAGTTGGCAGAGCCCCTTTTTGCTCATAAACTTGACCGTGATTTTGACGGGGGCATTTCATGACCATTTTATCCCATGCTGCTGAGAATGTCCGTTCTCAGGTTTGGCAAAGATTTTGTTGACAGGTCACTCAATGTGCTGTTACTGGACTAGGCCATAAAACAGCATCCAAAATTCTCTGGACCACCTGTCTTACTAGCTCTTGGTCCAGGAAAACGTTCCCTCTTTTTGCTTCTTGCCTTATCTAGTTACACTGTTACCATCATCCATCTCTTATGGAACTATATGTTATTTTATCAGAGGCCTTAGTCACATATTTGGAAATGTAAGAAACAGCAACTCTGTAAAACAGGTGAAATACAAATGACATAGCTAGCAATATTTTATTTATTTATTTATTTATTTATTTATTTTAATTGGAGGCTAATTACAATATTGTAGTGGTTTTGCCATACACTGACATGAATCAGCCATGGGTGTACATGTGTTCCCCATCCTGAACCCCCCTCCCACCTCCCTCCCCATCCCATCCTTCAGGGTCATCCCAGTGCACCAGCCCTGAGCACCTTGTCTCATGCATCGAACCTGGACTGGCAATCTGTTTCACATATGATAATATACATGTTTCAATAATTTTCTCACAAATCATCCCACCCTCACCTTCTCCCACAGAGTCCAAAAGACTGTTCTATACATCTGTGTCTCTTTTGCTGTCTTCATATGGGGTTATCATTACCATCTTTCGAAATTCCACATATATGCGTTAGTATACTGTATTGTTTTTCTCTCTGACTTACTTCACTCTGTATAATAGGCTCCAGTTTCATCGACCTCATTAGAACTGATTCAAATGTGTTCCTTTTACTGGCTGAGTAATATTCCATCATGTATATGTACCACAGCTTTCTTACCCATTCGCCTGCCGATGGACATCTAGGTTGCTTCCATGTCCTGGCATTATAAACAGTGCTGCAATGAACATTAGGGTACACGTGTCTCTTTCAATTCTGATTTCTTCAGTGTGTATGCCCAGCAGTGGGATTACTGGGTCATATGGCAGTTCTATTTCCAGTTTTTTAAGGAATCTCCACACTGTTCTCCATAGTGGCTGTACTAGTTTGCATTCCCACCAACAGTGTAAGAGGGCTCCTTTTTCTCTGCACCCTCCCCAGCATTTATTGTTTGTAGACTTTTTGATAGCAACCATTCTGACTGGTGTGAAATGGTACTTCATTGTGGTTTTGATTTGCATTTCTCTGATAATGAATGATGTTGAGCATCTTTTCATGTGTTTGTTAGCCATTCGTATGTCTTCTTTGGAGAAATGTCTGTTTACTTCTTTGGCCCATTTTTTGATTGGGTCATTTATTTTTCTGGAGTGGCAGGAGTTGCTTGTATATTTTTGAGATTAGTTGTTTGTCAGTTGCTTCATTTGCTATTATTTTCTCCCATTCTGAAGGCTGTCTTTTCACCTTGCTTATAGTTTACTTCATTGTGCAAAAGCTTTTGAGTTTAATTAGGTCCCATTTATCTATTTTTGCTTTTACTTCCATTACTCTGGGAGGTGGGTCAGAGAGGATCCTGCTGTGATTTATGTCGGAGAGTGTTTGCCTATGTTCTCCTCTAGGATTTTTATAGTTTCTGGTCTTACATCTAGATCTTTAATCCATTTTGAGTTTATTTTTGTGTATGGTGTTAGAAAGTGTTCTAGTTTCATTCTTTTACAAGTGGTTGACCAGTTTTCCCAGCACCACTTGTTAAAGAGATTGTCTTTTCTCCATTGTATATTCTTGCCTCCTTTGTCAAAGATAAGGTGTCCATAGGTGTGTGGATTTATCTCTGGGCTTTCTATTTTGTTCCATTGATCTATATTTCTGTCTTTGTGCCAGTACCATACTGTCTTGATGACTGTGGCTTTGTAGTAAAGCCTGAAGTCAGGCAGGTTGATTCCTCCAGTTCCATTCTTCTTTCTCAAGAT
>SJXQ01012565.1:0-52507 GCA_006408695.1 Aepyceros melampus
ATCCCTTCATTCTGTCTGGAGTTATTTCTCCACTGATCTCCAGTAGCATATTGGGCACCTAATGACCTGGGGAGTTTCTCTTTTGGTATCCTATCATTTTGCCTTTTCATACTGTTCATGGGGTTCTCAAGGCAAGAATACTGAAGTGGCTTGCCATTCCCTTCTCCAGTGGACCACATCTGTCAGACCTCTCCACCATGACCCACCCACCTTGGGTTGCCCCGCAGGCATGGCTTGGTTTCATGAGTTAGACAGGGGTGTGGTCCTAGTGTGATTAGATTGACTAGTTTTCTGTGAGTATGGTTTCAGTGTGTCTGCCCTCTGATGCCCTCTTGCAACACCTACCATCTTACTTGGGTTTCTCTTACCTTGGGCGTGGGGTATCTCTTCACGGCTGCTCCAGCAAAGCACAGCCACTGCACCTTACCTTGGATGAGGGGTATCTCCTTACCGCCACTGTTCCTGACCTTCAACGTGGGATAGCTCCTCTAGGCCCTCCTGTGCCTGCCCAGCCACCACTCCTCAGATTGCTTCTCCTGGCCGCCGGCCCTGGCCTCAGGCTTGGGGTGGCTCTTCAACGTTACTGCCCAAGACCTCGGACTTGAGGTGCGTCCTCCTGGCCGCCACTGGCCTCGGACACTGGGTAGCTCCTCCTGGCCGCCACCCCTGACCTCGGACGTGAGGTGCATCCTCCCGGCCGCCACTGGCCTCGGACGCTGGGTAGCTCCTCTTGGCCGTTCCTGCACCGTCGCAGCCTGGCACTCTAGGCCACTGCCCCAGCATTGGCAGAGTAATGTCTCTTCTTTTGAATATGCTATCTAGGTTGGTCATAACTTTCCTTCCAAGGAGTAAGCATCTTTTAATTCCACGGCTGTAATCACCATCTGCAGTGATTTTGGAGCCCAAAAAATTAAAGTCTGACACTGTTTCCCCATCTATTTCCCATGAAGTGATGGAACCAGATGTCATAATCTTCGTTTTCTGAATGCTGAGCTTTAAGCCCACTTTTTCACTCTCTTCTTTCACTTTCATCCAGAAGCTTTTTAGTTCCTCTTCACTTTCTGCCATAAGGGTGGTGTCATCTACATATCTGAGGTTATTAATATTTCTCCCAGCAATCTTGATTCCAGCTTGTGTTTCTTCCAGTCCAGCGTTTCTCATGATGTACTCTGCATAGAAGTTAAATAAGTAAGGTGACAATATACAGCCTTGACGTACTCCTTTTCCTATTTGGAACCAGTCTGTTGTTCCATGTCCAGTTCTAATGTTGCTTCCTGACCTGCATACAGATTTCTCAAGAGGCAGGTCAGGTGGTCTGGTATTCCCATCTCTTTCAGAATTTTCCAGTTTATTGTGATCCACACAGTCAAAGGCTTTGGCATAATCAATAAAGCAGAAAGAGATGTTTTTCTGGAACTCTCTTGCTTTTTCGATGATCCAGTGGATGTTGGCAATTTGATCTCTGGTTCCTCTGTCTTTTCTAAAACCAGCTTGACATACCCAATAGTATATTAAAAAGCAGAGACATCAGTTTGCCAACAAAAGTCGATATTGTCAAGGTTATGGCTTTCCCAGTAGTTACGTTCTGATGTGAGATTTGGACCATAAAGAAGGCTAAATGCTGAAGAATTGATGCTTTTGAATTGTGCTACAATAGAAGACTCTTGAGAGTCCCTTGGACTGCAGAGAGATCAAGCCAGTCAGTTCTAAAGGAAATCAACCCTGAATATTCATTGGAAGGACTGATCCTGAAGTTGAAGTGCCAATATTTTGGCCACCTTATATGAAGAGCCAGGTCATTGGAAAAGATTAAAGGCAAGAGGAGAAGAGGGCAGCAGAGGATGAGATGGCTAGACAGCATCACCAACTCAATGGGCATGAATTTGAACAAGCTCAGGGAGATTCTGGAGGACAGAGGAGCCCGGGATATTGCAGTCAATGGAGTTGCAAAGGATTGGAGATGACCTAGTGACTGAACAACATATACTGCATAAAGCAGACAATTGCAACTGCTGTACTTTTGTATCAAGCTGGAAAACTGGTGCCGAACTTGTACCTAGCAAGAAATGAGAGAATCATGTTGAACCTTGGACATCAATGTGCTCTGTGGATATACATAGCTGTGAAATTGCCTAAAGATTTCCTAATTACTCAGTGGAAGTGGCTATTCAGGCCAAATGTGCCCATAGCTGTACATGGCCTGGAATCCAGGTGTGTGCCCTGAGGCAAGCACTCTTGATGGCTTCTTCTTCCATGAGAAATTGGCTGCAGTGGTTGCGGAGGCTGGAGACTTACAGTTTGCTGTCTACATGCTGGAGACCCAGGAAAGCCAGTGGTATAATCCAACCTGAGTCAGGAAGCCTGAGAACCAGGGGCTTGGTGTCTGAGGGCAGGGAAGATGGCTATCCCAGCTCAGGAGGAGAGAGAAAGAGTTTGCCTTTCCTTCACCCTGGGCCATAAATGGGTTGAATGATACCCACCCATATTGGTGAGGAGAGAGCTTCATTCAGTTTACTGATGCAAATACTTTTCTTTTCCAGAAACACCCTCATAGACACACCCAGAAATAAGGTTTTACCAGTTACCTGGGCATTGCTGAGACCAATTACATTGACACATGTAATTAACCACCAGGCATCTTTTTCCAATGCTCAGGCCACTGTCTGATTCCAAAAACCTGAGGGGAGGTGTGTAGATATCAAGAATGACCAGCCCTGATGACCAAGTCTGATACACAGGACAGCGAAGTGCCTGGCTGCTTAACTGTTCTTCCTGACTGACTCGCCCTGGCATCTGGATGGCAACTCTACAGGAGACTCAGTGAAATGAGAGATCAGGGCATAACCTGCCATGTAGTACCCCTCCATGGGACTGCCTGCCGTGAACGGCTCCCTTCTGAGAATGACCCTCCACGTCATGTTTCATGCACAAATGAGATTTGTTCATACATCAGTGTGGTTCATGGGGCTTCCCGGGGGCTCAGTGGTAAAGAATCCATCTGCTCTGCATGGATGGGAACTCCATGAGGGAAGCTCTTGTGTAGAATTTAAAAAGATTGAGGCCAACACAGAGGGAGAATGGAGGCAAGCTATCCAGACAGAGAGGGTCTGGTTGAGACCATGCCCTGGTTCCAGTGGCTTCCGAGGTTCAGCCAGTACTACTCCATATCTTTGTAATACATTTATTCTAAAACCTGTTTGAGTTGGGTTCTTGTTACCTGCCGCCAAAAGAGTCTTAACCAGTGCCCTCCCTCCCCCAGCAAGCATTCTTCGGTTTCCCTCGGGAGTAGCTGTTATGATTTCCAGCAGTCTGCTCCAGCAAGTGAAGCCAGAACATCTTGGGAGGCCAATGTGCCTCTTCCATTGGTGGTGTTCTTTTCCCAAGGCTCACCTGGAGCAGTGATTCAAGTGAGAGTGAGGAAGGGGAGGGACTTCCTTGGCGGTCCAGTGGTTAAGACTCCAAATTTGCACTGCTGGGGGCACAGGTTCAGTCCCTGCTCAGGGAACTAAGAACCCACAGGCTGTGGGGTGCAGCCAGAAAAATAATATTAGTAAAATAAAGTAATAAGGGTCTTAAAAAGAAGGCGAGAACAAAGGAAAGGAGAGTCTGCTTGCATTAAAGCTGTCTCGAAATACTCTGGACATACCTCGCTGAGCCAGAAGGATGAGGGAGACCGACCACCATGAGGGATCTTGCTGCCCTTAGAAAGGAAGCTTCTTCCTCTGCTTGTGAAAAAGCTCTTTTGTGGAACGTGGAGCCAACCAAGGGTGATTCATCACATTGCTTTCTGCACTCGTTTACCTGCTTATGCAATGTCTCAACAAGCCTCCTACTTGGTGGCAACTGCTTGAGGACTGGGTTCATCTTCTCTGTCTCCATCTCTTCCTCCTCCTTCTCTGAATCCTGTCACGCACAGCAGAAGAAGGTCGTGACAGATCCTAGTATATTAGGAGATGACCGTGTGTCTTCTTTCACCAAGGATCTGACTGTCATGCAATAAGCCAAATGTTTTCCTGGTCCCTAATAATACGAAAATCTTGTTACACGATTATGCCTATATCCCAAGAAACCAGAATTATTATGTTTCAGTGTTTGTAATAGTGGCTTCTCTTGCTTCAAATCCCAAAACCAATTACAGAGCAACCAAAAACAAAACCACCGCCTCCCTCAGAGGGTTGTGTCTGCAGTTTCACAAGAGTTAGAATGTGGACTTTATACTCACAAAGAATTGTTGTGTCAACAGGATTTTGCATTAACTATTGTGTAATATATACTTCTTTTTCTAACTGTAAATATTTTCTGCAAACTAGAGTACCATCCTACAACTAAATTGGAAAAAGAATATTGTGCATATAACTTAAGCATAGAAAATTTGTAGCCCAAAGTAAATAGAAATCCCACACAGCTGTACCACTATAAGAATCCCAAAAGCTTATGAGTTTTCAAAATATATAGTCTAACTTTCATAATTACTTTTCTTCTTTCAAGTGGTTTACTATGGAGAAGAGGAGGGTGAGAAGAACAAAATAGATTCTCAAAATCTGTTATTCTTGATTTTTAACCTGTTTTGTTCCATCTGTCTCAGATCATTCCACCGTGGGGGGAAGGCTTTCTTTTCTTTCACTAAGTCACATATCTGGGAGATTCGAAAGCTTACAGGAGCACTTGGCATCAGTAATTTCTTAGTGAAAATACCCAGCTGGAGGGGGTTCTCCTAATCCAAAGGGATTTTCTAAGCCATAGCTCTTTTTCTTTGAAAACTACAGTTGATCGTAACACAGAGGCATGAGTCAGCAGATCCAGGGAAAAAGGAAGATTTCAGATTTAGCTCCAAGCAAAATAGAGGCCTGAAGTTTCCCCTGGGTGGTGCAGTGTCAGAGCCCTGGGAGGGGCAGAATGGAAGAAAACCAGACTCATCCTCCCGATCACCATGGTGGCCACTGAGGATTAGAGTTAACAGATTTGTAAGTCGAGTGTTTGTAGAACAACTGAGTCATTTGGCTTGCAGTGACATGAGACAAAATGTTAGTGTAAAAATGTATATCTCTTATGAAGATGTATGGAGAGAGTAACATGGAAACTTACATTACCTTACGTAAAATAGATAGCCAATGGGAATTTACTGTCTGGCTCAGGAAACTCAATCAGGGGCTCTGTATCAACCGAGAGGGGCAAGATGAGAGGTTCAAAAGGAAGGGGATGTATGTACACTGATGGCTGATTCATGTTGAGGTTGGGCAGAAAACAACAAAATTCTGTAAAGCAATTATCCTCCAATAGAAAATAAATAAGCTAGAAAATTTATGTCTCTTAGGATACTTTATTCTGACTCCTGTGTACGAGGCTTGAGGTAGGCCATCATAGGCAGACAAGCAAAGCCACGGACCCCTTCATCTATCAAGTTGTGGTAGGCCACAGGAAGCTAGCTAGCTAGATTTCCCAAAGACAGACCCAACTAGCCCAGTGACAAGAACTACAGTAATGATGCTGATGTCACAGGGGCTGGGCTAAGATGACCCCAAAAGTGACAGCAACATTTGTTAAGTACTGACTGGGTCTCAGGCCTCATACTGAGTTTTTATGTCTTGCCTCCATGGGAGGGTGGGATGAGCAAATGTAAGGTTTTCATGTAGAATGGATAAACAACAAAATTTCACTGTATAGCACAGAGAACTATATTCAACATCCTATGATAAACCATAATAGAAAATAATATTCTAAAGTATGCATATAGGTATACCTGAATCACTTTGCTGTACAGCAGAAATTAACACAGCCATCGAAATCAACTATACTTCAGTAAATGCCCAAAGTGAAAGTGAAAGTCTCTCAGTCATGTTCAACTCTTTGCAATCCCATGGATTGTACAGACTCTCCAGGCCAGAATACTGGAGTGGGTAGCCTTTCCCTTTTCCAGGGGATCTTTCCAACCCAGGGATCGAACACAGGTCTTCTGCATCTCAAGCAGATTCTTTACCAGCCCAAATGCCCAAGAGGCACATGAAAAGAAGCTCAGCACCACTAATTATTAAAGAAATCCAAATCAAAACTACAATAAGGCATCACCTCAAACCAGTCAGAGAGGCCATCATAAAAAATCTATGAACAATAAATGCTGGAGAGGGTGTGGAGAAAAGGGAACCCTCCCACATGGTTGGTGGGAATGCGATTGGTACAGCCACCATGGAGAACAGTATGGAAGCTCCTTAAAAAATAAATAAATAAATAAAGCTACTATGTGATCCAGAAATCCTAGTCCCGGGCATAGATCTGGAGAAAAATATAATTCCCAAAGAGACACACACCCCATATACATTGTAGCACTATTCCTAATAGCCACAACACGGAACCAACAGAAAGGTCCATCAGCAGAGGATGGATAAAGAAGATGGGGTGCATACACACAGTGGAATACTACTCAGTTGTAAACAAGCCAAAATAGTGCCAACTGCAATGGCATGAGGAGACAAAGAGACTGTTATACTGAGTAAAGTAAGTCAGAGAAAGATGAATATCGTATGTTATCACTTACACATGGAATCTAAGAAAACAGTTTAAATGAACTTGTTCACAAAAAAGAAATTGAGTCACAGATATAGGCAACAACTTTATGGTTACCAAGGTAGAAAATGGTGAAGGATAAATGGGGAAATTGGGATTGACTAGTACTAGTCCATTACTGGGCTTCCCGGACGGGTCAGTGCTAAAGAATCGACCTGCAATGCAGAAGAGGCAGGAGGTGCAGGTTCGATCCCTGGGTTGGGAAGATCCCCTGGAGGAGGGCACGGCAACCCACTCCAGGATTCTTGCCTGGAGAGTGCCATGGACAGAGGAGCCGGGTGGGCTATAATCCATAGCATCGAAAAGAATCACACATGACTGAAGGGACTTAGCAAGCAACATATAAAATAGATAACTAACAAGAACCTGCCATATAGCATAGAGAACTCTCCTCAAATCTCTGTAATGACCTATACAGAAATAGAGTCTAGAAAAGAGTGGGTGGTGACTCAGTGGAAAAGAGTCTGTCTGCCAGTGCAGGAGACTCAAGTTCGATCACTGGGTGGGGAAGATCCCCTGGAGAAGGAAATGGTAACCCACTCCAGTATTCTTGCCTGGGAAATCCCATGGACAGAGGAGCCTGGTGGGCTACAGTCCATGGAGTAGCAAAAGAGTTGAACATGACTTAGCTACTAAACAAGAAAATAACAGATTAACTTTGCTGTACAGCAGAAACTAACACAACATTGTAAGTCAAGTATACTCCAAGGAAAATTAATTAAAAAGACTATAGCTCAATAAAATAAATACTGAAAAAAAAAAAAACCCTGCAAAATAGTTTCTGTTGCTAAGGACATTTTGCCAAATAGGAAGCTAAAGGCTAGAGAAAACGGCAGGTGCCCAAGGCTGCCAGCGAATCCTTGGTGAGCTGTGACTGCCTGTAGGTCTATGAGACAGAGCCCAGGATGCTGACAGAGCAGAGATGGAATCCAGGGCGCCTCCATCCCAATCCCACATAAGTTGGCTCACTGATCTGAGGACAGGAGCCCAGGGAGATCCGCCCACCTACACTCTATTTGCAAAGTCATAGCTGTTTCTATTTGTCAATTAAAGTACTGTTGTACTTCGCCTGTCATCTTGCAAATATCTGTCCCTCCTACCTGATACAATGTGCTGCCTCTGAAATGATAACCTTAAAGAGGTATGGATAATGATTTAAACTTTCTGAAAGTTCTTCTACAACATTGAATGTAGCCTTTGAAATTAGTTAATTTTAGGAGTTACCAATGAAAGCGTAATAATAGCTGTAAATCTGGCCCTTTGAAAGTCCTTCTACAAATTAGAAATTTCTGGGATCCTGAACAAGAGATTCCGTGTTCTCGGTGGCAAGTTCGTGCAGGCTCTGCTTGAAATATAAAAGGTTAATGTCATCTGCAAATTCGGGAAACAGACAGTGCTTATGATGAGAACCCACAGAAACGACTACTCAAGAAGCACAGATTTCTTGATACAATTGATCTTACAAAAGAGACTCACAGACTTAGTTAGAGAAGGAACTTGTGGTTGTGAGTGTTGGGGGAAGGGACAGTTAGGGAATTCAGGATGGATGTGTACACACTGTTCTGTGTATTGATAAAACCAACAAGGACCTGCTGCATAGCACAGGGAACTCTGCTCAGTGTTATGTGACAGCCTGGATGGGGAGGTAGCTTCGAGGGGACTGGATACATGTATATGTATGGCTGAGTCCCTTTGCTGTTTACCTGAAACTATCACAGCATGGTTAATCAGCTATATCCCAACACAAAATAAAAAGTTTAAAACATCGAGAGGGAGGGGACATAGGTATGCCTGTGACTGATTCATGTGGATGTAAGGCAGAAACCAACATAATATTTGTAAAGCAATTATCTTCCAATAAAAATTAATTAATTAAAAAAAATTACCCAGGCTGGGAGGGCTGAAGGGGAAAGAGTCTTCAAGGAAAGAGTGAAAAGGGTCAATACTTAAAGGTCTATATCTTAATTGGGGTGGAGTTTACACAGATGTATATGTTTGTCAGATAACTATAGAGCTAATGAATCCAGTTTATCATACATAAATTATACCTCAATAAGTTGGCAACTAATGAAAAATAAACAATTTTTTGAAGGGTTAAAGCAAACAAAGTACAGATTTCTAATTAGTTATATGTCCTTGGCTTACTTCTAAGGATCTCAGTTTCATCAACTGTAAAATGGAAATTGCAATACTCTTTCTACCCATGTCAATTCAGATATTGTAAGTGAACTCTCCTCAAGAAATAAAATGGTAACAGCCTGATCCAAATGGAAGACATTACTTTTTTATGGTTATACCCACAAAATGAAACAAAAAATTGTAAATGTCTCCTCCTCCTGCTCCTCTGCTATGTCGCCGTTTTTCATGCTCTTCGGCAGGAGTTTATCACAGAAGATGCCGCCGCCTTTATTATTCCTCACTGCTCCCAATCTATACCAGGCGGAGGCTGACTGCACATTTGAGATGGAGGGTAATTCAGAGCCTTCTTAGACCGGTTCTCGCCCTTGGAGTTTATTAGCCTTCACTTTGCAGCCAGGGGTGGAAGTCACCAACCTAAGAGGAGGATTTGCTGTTGTTTATTCGCTCAGTCGTGTCCGACTTGAGTGACCCACACACTGTAGCCCGCCCGGCTCCTCTCTCCATGGGATTTTTCAGACAAGAACGCTGGAGTGGGTCAGCATTTCCTTCTCCAGGGGATCTTCCCGACCCAGGGATCGAACCCAAGTCTCTGCATCTCCTGCACTGCAGGCAGACTCTTTACCATGAGCCACTGGAGAAGCCCAAGAAGAGAATATATTAATTTTGGTTGTTGGAAGCTTTATGTAATATTTGTAGTGAAACAGCACCCCAAGGCAGGTTCCTTGGGCAAATGAAATACTGGGCCAAGTTATTAGAGAACATCAAAGTTATTTAGTAGAAACCAAGACCTTGGAAGGAGGGCTGACATCTGACTTCAGCAGAAATAGAGAACAATGAAGTTCTCACTCGGGTCCAAGCTGCAGAGGTGCCCAGGGTACGGTAGAAAGTTTGCCAGCAGCAGGAAGCTAAGCTAAAGCTGTTGAAGTGAAAGGGAATTTTACTGGCTTGCATCACGAAGACTGTTGGGTGGATATGACTTTAGGCATTACAAACTCAGGCTTCTCAGGTGGCGTTCGTAGTAAAGAACCCACCTGTCAATGCAGGAGACGTAAGGGACATGGGTTCGACCCCTGGGTTGGGAAGGTCCCCTGGAGGAGGGTATGGCAGCCCACTTCGGTATTCTTGCCTGGAGAATCCCATGGACAGAGGAGCTTGGTGGGCTCTAGTTCATGGGGTCACGAAGAGTCAGACACGACTGAAGCGACTTAGCTCCACATTATAAACTCTGGCGTCTCCTCCCTTCCTCTGGGCTTTGTTCCCATGTCCCTGTATCACCCACTACCATCTGAAGTCCCCTCCTTGGACCTTCCTGGCGGTCGAGTGATTAAGACTCCATGCTTCCAATGCGGAGAGTGTGGGTGTGATCACTGGGCTGGGAAGCTGAGATTCCACATGTCTCGTAGTGTGTCCAAAAAACAAAATTTTTTTTAGTTTAAAAAATTTGTTAAAATGCCCACTCCCAACATGGAAAAGTGGCTGCCAACAGGACCTGTTCTCACAGCCGCAAGACCATGGAAGAAAGGGAATGTTCCTTCCAGGCAAGTTTAGTAAAAGTCTGGGCTTCAGGTACTCATCCTTGCACCTCATCCTGTGAAGGGGGACTTCATGCTGACTGGTCCAAGAAGAAGAGGGGCAGCGTCCCGGGGGAACACAGGTGGTGAAGAGCGTGCGTCTCCAAAGTGAAGTCTTCCCATTTGGTTCCCAGACAAAGAGGTGGGTGAGGAAAAGCTCAACAGTTCTCTGGGTCACTACCCAAACCCAGAAAAGTGTAAGAATGTCATGACCACGTCACTTCATAACATCTTGCTTTTTGAAAACAAAATCCTGATACTGGGCTTGGTGGCTAAAAATCCGACATCTTGCAGTCCCTAATGGAGAACCCATTTCCTCAGATTTCATCTCTGGAAAACCCGAGGAAGCTGCCAAGGAAAAGAATTTTGCATTTTCTATTTTATTCTGCGGAGCTGTAAACACACATTCTCCACCCGTACCTCCTACAACAGGACAGCGTTTTAGGTTATTGAGAGAGCCCGCCTCACCCTGGTCTCACCCAGGGTTTGCATTTTTGCCGGAGCCTGGAGCTATGCTGAGGACACAGACCAGAGTAAGTACTTGGCCTACATGTGGTGGTCAAGAGGGTTTCCTGAAGTGGCTCTTCCTAGAACAAAGAAACCATATTCTCCGCAACGCTGTGTTCTACCCTTCAATCTCTGGAAGGCAAAATTCTAGTTTTTTTTTTTTTTTCCTGCTTCTAGTAATTGGTGGTTCATTGCACTCCCCTGCCTAATTGAGAAAATGTTACGGGGACGATGCGACATTTGAGCCCAGTTTTCAAGAGTTCATTTTAGCAGAAGAGGAGCTAAGAGTGCAGCCTCGCTATTTCAATCCTGGATGAGTAGCAACTCAAATCAAAGTCCAGATTAGGGACCACAGTGCAGAGCATGTTGAAAGAGAGGCAGGTCGCTCTGAGCTGGAGAGAACACGACTCACGCGGTATCACAGAAGAGGAAGCTGAGCACACGCAGTGCAATCACCCGGCCGAGGTTCTGCAGCTAATTTGACAAACAGAACAAGGTTAAAAAGGCAATACGTGGCCAATTTGGGAAGGTGTAGGCAACATCATACGTAGAAAGCACTCAACAAATGAAAACAGGCTCTGGAGTCAGTCACAGCTGGTTTAAGCCTTGGCTTCTCTGGGTTTTTGCTCTGTCACCTTGGACAGTTTAATTAATCTCACTATGCCTCTTTGAGATAACACTATGGATGTCACCTGACAGTTGTGAGGTTACAAGGTAACTTATGCTAAGTGCTTAACAAAATATTTGCTATGGTAAGCACTCAAAATGTAAGATTATTTTGTTTGAAATTATTATCTTAAATATTATTTGAATTTTTAAAATATTTAAATTTCAAATATTTTTAAAATATTATTTTATTTATTTATTGTAAAGTGTTTTTTTCAGTCTTCACTGAATTTGCTACAACTTTGTTTCCACTCCATGCCTTGGCTTTTTGGCCACAAGGCATGTGAGATCCCAGCTCTCTGACCAGGGAATGAACCAGCACCCCTTGCCTTGGAAGGTGAAGTCCCAACCACTAGACCACCAAGGAAGTCCAAAAATTTTTTTTTTTTTTTTTAACAAGAGAAAGGAAAGAGAATGAGAGTAAATATCCCAAAGCAGTCATTTTTGGAAATCTAACAAATTAGAAAATTTTCTTCACCTCCTTAGAGAGTAAAACAGGACAAAAGATGAAAAGTGAAAGGAGAGAAAAGAAAGAGGTTAACATAGGTCTGTCGGCCTGAAGATAAAGACAGTCTTATTGCAGAAGTTGGAAAAGGAAATAGCAATCCACTCCAGTATTCTTGCCTGGAGAATTTCATGGACAGAGGAGCCTGGCAGGCTACAGTCCACGGGGTCGCAGAGAGTCGGACACGACTGAGCGACTTCACTTCACTCACTATTGCAAAAATTAGAAATATTTTCGATGCTGCAGTTATCAGAATCAACACTACAGAGGCCAAGCTAATGACATTCAGGGTAGGAATGAAAACCTGCAGGTAAACGCGGAGGAAAGCAACAGCAGGGCCGAGACCGCGGTCGAGTGGGGCCCAACGGCTGAGCGCCCCAGTGTCTGGCCTGCACACGTGGGGTCAGACTTCCCGGACCAGGGGCTGCAGGCGCACCAGTGCACAGCCAACACAACCCCTGGTCGCAGGCCCATCCTTGGCCGTGTCTCCGCCTGTCACTGGCTGTCTGCGTCTGCACCCAAACCCCCAGGGTCGGGGGGGGGGCTCCCACTCTCCCCCTTACAGGCCATGCTGGGACAGGGCACCTGGCTGCAGCTGCCTTGGCAGGGTTGGGGAGAGAGGCTGAACACCACAGACCAGTAGTGCAGAAACGGGAGAATTCCTGGGGAAAAGCTTTCATGGCAAGGAGCGAGCAGACCAGAGGGACCACAGACTCGGCAGACAAGCGCCTCGCACCCCACCCCTTCCCCAGGGACGCGTCCTGAGACCAGCGGGGCCTGGGGCCACAGCGTGCCGCGGGGCTTTGCGATGACGGCACAACCTTGAATCTGCCGTTCCTCCCTCTTAGCTCCGCTGGCACTCCTCCGTCATCCTTGCTGTCTGGGATTCCACTCCAGAAGGCAGCTGTGAGGCTTTGCCCATGTTGTGTGTTCCAGGGAATTCGAACTAAGGTAGTGATCCCAATGTGATAGACGCTGGATATTTGATATGGATATTGGGTTCTGCGAATTTGAAAATAAGCAAGTAAAATTTAATGATAATGAAAATTTAAGAGGAGAGAGCATTCAAGGAAGTACTGTGACCTAGACAACGAATAGAGGATGATAAATACTGAGATTTATCCCGGGAAGATTATGGAACTTTAAACTTTCAAACTGAACTGTCAAACTGAAAGAATTTTACAAATATGCAGTAAGAAGAAACAGGTGACTCACAAACAAAAAAAGAAATTAAAGACAGATTTCTCAACGTAAGATTCCAATAGAAAATGAAGCAATCGAATGTCAACAAAATTTTGACAGAAAAAGAAATGCTAACCTCAAAATGGTATACTCAATAAGCTGTTATTTACATTAGAAGTCAGCTGAAGGACATTCTAAATGTGCAAAGAGGGCTGATGTACCTTTATGCAAATACACTTGAGGATATAATCTAACTCAGCAAGAGATGATGTCCTGGATCAAAGACTTAAATAAAATCTTAAAACCTTTTATTATCTTGGAACGGAAACACTTTCTTTCCCATGACCTAATAGCCAGAAAAATCAAAGGAGAAAAAATAAAGATATTTGCAAGCTAATAATACAAATAAAAGAAAAATATAATTACAAAATATGACACAAATGCTTAATAGCCTGTTACATAAGTTTTAAAATCAATAAGAAATGACATCGAATTGAAAAATAGGCCAAGTACATAAAAGGGCAATTCATTAAAAAAATTCCAAACATGTGTATGTATGTAGGTAGGTAGGTAGATTGATAGATAGATGAAAGATAAATGTTTATTCTTACCCATAATGAAAAATGAAAAAATTCAAATTTAAACAATATGATATTGCTTTTTATCTACCATATTCCCAAAATTGAAAAAGATAAGCAATACCCAGTGTTCCAAAAGGGATGTGACTTTTTCAGAGGCCACTTTAGCAGCAGATGTTGACATTTTAAACGTGTTTACCTATTTATCAGCTTTACCGCTTCTAGAGCTTCATCATTACAAGCAATTGGCCAAATGTACAGAAGTATATATTGCAGCATTTTTCCTATCAACACAATATTGAATGATCAAAATGCCCATTAGTAGAGGGCGATTTAAGTTGTGATACACTTGTGCAGTTGTATGCAATGCAGACCTTAAACACAATGGTATCTTTCAACATTGACAGACATAGAAAGCTATCCATGTCTGTTGTGAATTGATTCAACAGATTTCAGAATCTGAATTGTGTAACTACATTTATGGACTCCCCAGGTGGTGCGAGTGGTAAAGAATTCACCTGCCAGCTCAGGGGACATAAGAGACAAGAGCTGGATCCCTGGGCTGGAAAGATCCCCTGGAGGAGGGCATAGCAACCCACTCCAGTTTTCTTGCCTGGAGAACCCCATGGACAGAGGCACCCTGAGGATTACAGTTCATAGGGTTGCAGAGAGATGGACACAACTGAAGCAACTCAGCCTGCTTTTACCACATTTATATCAAAATACTCATGCGTGCATGCGTGTGTACTCCTATCCAAATCACATAGACGTCTGAAAATGTTGAGAGATTACTGAGAGGTGGTAAGTTTAGGGCTATATATATATATATATATATATACACAACATATATATATACTGCTTTTAGGAGGGTTTTTTTGCAGACATTTTCTAAATGTCTGATTTTTAAATTTGCAGTAAGTGAATAATAGTGCCTTTAAAAAAAAAAAAAAAAGACATTGAAAGAATCTTAAGCCAGTGGATATTTACTTTCAACCAATATTGTAGAGTTCCTGGGAAGCTTTACTATGAAGTTGGCCACCTCAATCATACCTATTTATGGAGACAAATAGATGACACAAGTTGGAGCAACCCTGCGGCCCCTTCACAGCTCGCCACAGCAAGAGGCTCAGCCCCCATCGCGTGCCTCTGGCAGAGGCTTAAAGACAGGAGAGCACAAAGGCCATTTAGTTGAAAGGGGGAGGCTGCAGGTGTGCCCCTCTGGGGGGCTGTTGGTCTGCAAAAGCTGGAGGGAGGCTGACTAGAACGGGGGCATCTTATCTGATTTGAGAGCATGTTTGACTTTTTCTGTTGATTATGAGGTGGATGTGGGGGTTGAAAAAAAAAAAAAAACAGAAATTGGCAGTCATTGACCAAGTTCTGACCGTTCTGCACCAATTGCTGCAGAAACTGGCTTCCTGGGCTGGCTGCTGCAGAGGCATGGGGCTGCATTGTCCTATTTGGTCTGGTTCTTGCTGGTCTGTAACTTTCATCTCTCAATGGATTTCAATTATTCTAGGTTATTGACCACACTATTTTGAAAGGACATGGAAAATTTCCCTTGCAGTCAGCCTTACTAGCATCTACAATAGCTTAGTGATATACTTGGGATAACATCGAATCTATATACCTCTCATCAACAGACAATCTCTCTGTTCATTGTTCAGTCATACCTGACCCTTTGCGACCCCATAGACTATAGGCTCCTCTGTCCATGGGATTCTCCAGACAAGAATAGTAGAGGGGGTTGCCATGCCCTTCTCCATGATCTTCCTGACGCAGGGATCAAACCCGTGTCTCCTGAGTCTCCTGCATTGCAAGCAGATTCTTTACTGTCTGAGTCACCAAGGAAGCCTCAACAAACACTTCTGCCTCCAAATCTTCCCCAACTTAATTTGTAAGTGTGAGTTAGATACTCCCTTTCCTATGCGACGTGAAACTGAGATGGTTGGTGCATTCTGCAGCAGCTGGCTGCCGTTCATGGAGCAGGCAGAGATGGCGCACTGTGTTAGGTGCCTAACGTATCCTATCTCACTTCCCTCTCACTACAACTTTATTGTCCTGTCACTATGAGCTCCATTTGACAGATGAGGAAACTGAGGCTTGGAGAAGTCCAGGGTTGTGTTCACAGCCACGTAGCTTATCAAGTGGAATGCTGTCTGAGTGCATATAAGTCTAAGTCAAAGCCTGTGCTTCTAAATTTCAAGGAACAGGAGCCCTCTCAGCATTGACTTGGCCGTGCACAGCCTGGTCACCAAAGCCCAGCAGAGCCTGGGCAGAGAACACAGTGCACTGATTCTGAGCTGCAGATTTTGTTTCTTAAAGGCTATAAAAGCACCTTCATCCATAATTCTTTGATGTACCTGGAGGGTTTCCATCATGGTGGCAGGAAGCAGGATTCTAGCTAATGTCATCCTTTGGCAGTGACCATAATTCACTCTGGTAATCACTGACCCGCTTGCCCAAGGATGTGAGAAGGCTCATCATGGACAGGAAGACAAGAGTTACACACCTCCTGCAGGCTGTCTTCGCCAGTAAAACTTTTAGCAGTTTTACTGCTGTAGAAGGAAATACTCTATCTCTTGCTTATTTACAGATAAGTTACTTTCTGATAGCAGGTCGGTGTTAAGTGCAAAGGCAGATTCTTCATAATTTCTGAATTTTCTGATTGAACTGGAGACAGTCATTTTCTAACTGCTTCTTTGCTCTCTCCCATCAGAACATGTTTCATCAGGGAAATTTGTCTTGGAAATTTCAAATGCATCTTCATTTCCTTTCACTGTGCCCTCTTTGCCCAACTGTCTACCCCATTTCTCCTCTACTCCCGCTGGAGCCAGCTTTTCTTCCCCAGCCTGTGCCTTTCAAAAAATGGCTGCACACTCCAGGGAAAGGAGGCTTTCTTAGCCTCAGGGTTTCAGCAGCTGAGTTGAGGAGGCTCCTCCACTGCTGGAGTCAGCCCACCTGGGTCTCCATCTCGGCTTTAGTGCTCACGAGCTGTGTGACCCTGGGGAGGTGACTTAGCCTCTCTGCCCCTAATGCCTTATCTGTAAAATAAGCCAGTAAGAACCCCTACCTTAGAAGCATTTTATTGCATTTTTAAAGGAGTTATGGGAATTGAATGAGCTCATACATGTAAACTTTTCAACCAGTGCCTGGCATATAGTAGGACTCCAATAACTGAATTTTCACTCTACATTTAAGCCTTAAAATCAGTCTGTCTTCCTCGCAGACTGCCAGTCACCTTTGGTCTGTATCTTACTCCTTGTCAGAGCTCCAGCCTAGAGACAAATGGCTACCTCCCACAGCAAAGGCAGTCACCCATAATTTCTGTATCGACTATGGTCCCTGTTAGTTCTCGCCTCCTGGTGTTCCTACCCTTCTGCAAACCTTCCTTTTGAGTGTAGACAGGACCTGTGACTTGCTTTTAATCACTATAATAAGACAAAGGTGAGGGATGTCACTTTCATGATGGTGGGGCATCTGCTGCAGAGTTCTCCACCTTGCTGGTTTGGATGAAGCTGGCAGCGTGAATAGCTCAGTGGTAGAGAACCCACCTGCCAATGCAGGAGATGTGCGTGTACTTGGATTCCATCCCTCCGTCAGAAAGACCCCCTGGATGAGGGCATGACAACCCACTTTTGCTTGAGTACTCTTGGCTGGAGAATCCCACGGACAGAGAAGCCTGGTGGGCTACAGTCCTTGGGGTCACATAGAGATGGATATGACTCAAGAGATTTTGCATGCACACACACGCATGCAGCAAAGACTGACGACAGCCTCTAGAAGCTCAGAACAATCTCTTGCCAACAGCCAGAAAGAAACCGAGGCACTGGGGTCCTCAGACACAGAGATCTGAGTTCTGCCAACAATTACATGAGTTTGGAGGTGGGTCCTTCCCCTCTTGGACCTTAGTGTGGCCACAGTGACACCTGTACCACCATCTTCTGAGGCCCTCAGTTGAGAGGACACAGCTCTGTCTGGCCTCCTGACCGTCACAAGTTGGCAAGTAAGTGTTGTTTGAACCACTAAGTTTCTGGTAACCTTTTCATGGAACAACAGAAAACCAATGCACCGCATTCGTCAGGGTTCCTCAGAGAAACAGGAAGTACAGGATGTATATGGAGAGCGAGGGGAAGATGTGGGAAGGGAGACAAGTGAGAGAGGCTGCATGCAGCGGGCTCATGCTAGGGAGAAGGTGAGAAGTTCCAACACAGGAAAGCTGAAGGTACAGGTCCAGGCTGGGTGGTGAGTTCAGCTCAGTTCAGTCATTCAGTCGTGTCCGACTCTTTGTCACCCCATGGACTGCAGCATGCCAGGCCTCCCTGTCCATCACCAACTCCTGGAGTCCACCCAAACCCATGTCCATTGAGTCAGTGATGCCATCCAACCATCTCATCCTCTGTCGTCCCCTTCTCCTCCTGCCCTCAATCTTTCCTAGCATCAGGGTCTTTTCAAATGAGTCCACTCTTCGCATCAGGTGGTCAAAGTATTGGAGTTTCAGCTTCAACATCAGTCCTTCCAATGAACACCCAGGACTGATCTCCTTTGGGATGGACTGGATGGATCTCTTTGCAGTCCCAGGGATTCTCAAGAGTTCTCCAACACCATAGTTCCAAAGCATCAATTCTTCAGCACTCAGCTGAATGGAAATGGAAAAACCTTAGCCTTGACTAGATGGACCTTTGTTGACAAAGTAATGTCTCTGCTTTTTAATATGCTATCTAGGTTGGTCATAACTTTTCTTCCAAGGAGTAAACATCTTTTAACTTCATAGCTGCAATCGCCATCTGCAGTGATTATGGAGCGCAGAAAAATAAAGTCAGCCACTGTTTCCAGTGAATGTAGAGGACCAATGTCCCAGCTCAAAGACAGTGAGGCAGAGAGAGACTTTCGTGGTACTCGGGCATTCAGTGGACTGGCTGATGCTCACCCAGCCTGGGAAGGCAACCTGCTTTACTCAGCCTGCAGATTCAAATGCCAATCTCACCCAGAAACTTGGACACACTTAGAAAATGTTTAACCAGATACCGAGGCTCCCCAGGGGCTGGTCAAAGTGACACATAAAATTTGCTGTCACAAAAGTCAGAGAGAGAGAGACAAATATCCTATGATATCATTTACTTGTAGAATCTAAAAAGAATGATTCAAATGAACTTATTTACAGAACAGATAGAGACTTATAGACTTAGAGAATGAACTAACGGTTACCAAGGAGGAGGGTCGGGGAGAGTGACAGATTGGGAGTTTAGGACTGACAAGTCCACATTTCTTTATTTAAAACAGATAACCAACAAGGACTTACTGTAGAACACAGGACACTCTGTCCGTATTCAGTAATAACCTAAATGGGAAAAGCATATGAAAAGAATAGATACACTTATAAGTGAATCACTTTGCCATAAACTTGAAACTAACAGAACACTATAAACGGACTATACTCCAGTGTAAAATAAAATTTTTTTTTTTCAAAATTAACCATCACATACACTTTCTCTGGTTTCTGATTTCCTTTTCTTCTGTTCATGCCTGATACCATTTGCTGTTGCTCGGTCACTACTTCATGTCCGACTCTTTGCGATCCCATGAACAACAGCAAACTGGGCTTCCCTATCCTCCACTATCTCCCAGAGTTTGCTCAAACTGATCTCCATTGAGTCAGTGTTGCCATCCAACCACCTCATCTTCTTTGCCCCCTTCTCCTGCCTTCAACCTTTCCTAGCATCAGGGTCTTTTCCAATGAGTCAGCTCTTCGCATCAGGTGGCCAAAGTATTGGAGTTTCAGCTTCAACATTAGTCCTTCCAGCAAACATTCAGGGTTGATTTCCTTGAGGATTGACTTATTTGATCTCCTTGTAGCCCAAGGGACACTCAAGAGCCTTCTCCAGCACTACAGTTTGGAAGCATCAGCTCTCCAAGGCTCAGACTCCTTTATGGTCCAGCTGACTCCATAATTGCGGCAATTGGCCATCAGAGACCACAGGGCACCTTCTCTGGAGTCAGGCCAACCTGCCATTTGCCAGAGATTTGATCTTGATCCCATATGAGAAAACCACTGGGTCTCCCTGAGCTTCAGTTTCCTTATCTATCCATGGAGACAAGAGCAACCCAATGTCACTTTCAGGGAGTGTAGACGGGGCAGTCTATAGAAAGCACTTAGAGGAAAGCCCCAAACCTGGTACACGGGGATTTGACTATCATGGCAGAGAAGACTGTAACCACAGGTTGAGTCCACTGACACCCACTTAGCAAAGATGGCTTTAGGTTTGCTTTTTGTTTGTTTGTTTGTTTTACAAATTTTCTCCATTATGGGCATTAATGTAGATGGGCAGAGATTAGCCAAGAAGACATCAGCCAAAGGCCCAGCCTAGGCCTCAGCATCACGCCATGGAAGGCAGAGGTCAGAGGCAGAAAGCCCAGCAGCGGCACAATGCCTGCAGGGCCTGGTCTGAGTCCCTCAAGGAGGTGGGCTTCCATCTCCATGACTGAGTTCATTCATCACAGTTTCTGCCACAGGAAGGAGGTCCTGCCAACCTTCTCACTGTTTGTAGGTCAAGCAGGAGAATGGATTTATTAGCTGGGAAAAAATAGTCTGAGCTGAATTGTCAGCTGCTGCAGACAGTGTCTGCAGCTGTGAGATTAAAAGATGCTTGCTCCTTGGAAGGAAAGCTATGACAAATTTAGGTGTGGTTGAACATTTAGTCGCTCAGTCATGCCCAACTCTTCATGACCCCATGGACTGTATCCTGCCAGGCCTCTGTCCATGGGATTTCCCAGGCAACAGTACTGGGTAGCTATTCCCTGCCCCAGGGGATCTTTCCAATCCAGGGATCAAATCTGCCTCTCCTGCATTGCAGATGGGATCTTTACCATCTGAGCCACCAGGAAAACCCATAACAAACCTAGACAACATATTAAAAAGCAGAGCCATCACTTTGCTGACAAATTTTTGTATAGTGAAAGCTACAGTTGCTCCAGTAACATGTCCAGATGTGAGAATTGAACCATAAGGAAGCCGAAGAATCGATGTTTTGCATTGTGGTGCCGGAGAAGACTCTTGAGAGTCCCTTGGACAGCAAGGAGATCAAACCAGTCAATCCCAAAGGAAATCAGCCCTGAAAATATTCTTTGGAAGAGCTGTTTCTGAAGCTGAAACTCCAATCCTTTGGCCACCTGATATGAAGAGGCAATTCATTGGAAAAGACCCTGATGCTGGGAAAGATTGACAGCAAAATGAGAAGGGGAGCTGCAGAGAATGAGATGGTTTGACAGGATCACCAACTCAGTGGAGATGAATTTGAGCAAACCCTGGGAGAGAGGAGAGGAGAGAGGCGTGTGGCATGCTACATGGGGTCACAAAGGGTCAGACATGACTGAGTGCCTTAACAGCAACAAGCAACAGCAGGAAAGGTGTGGATCCGGCTTGGGCATGGGGACTGTTGAGAGGATGTTCAACTCTCATGAAGTGGAAGAAACATATGCTGCAGAGTCATCCCAGGCAGCCCAGGGGGAGCTGTCCAGCACCGAGGCAATGGTCTGTCCTCCACAGAGCAGAATTAAAGCACGAGTCTTCCCTCAATGGGGGAACCTGTCTCTGCACTTAGCATGTGAGTCTCTCTGAAATTAGCACAGAGAAACGCACCTGGAGGGGGAGATGTAGAAAAGCCCCCAGATAGTTCCTTTTCCTGTTACTGTCTGAGGACCAAAAGGAAATGAGAATATTGAGTGTAGAAATGGGACTTTGATGTCAAACCGCTCTATTCTGGGTCTTACTGCATGAGGGAAATGAAATTCAATTGTTTTCAGATTTTCCTTCCCTAAATTGTTGCTTCTTCTGTGACAGCTCAAAAATGAATGAGTCTGAGTGTTTGGAGTGGAAATTTTGTAGCAGACATCCTTGTTTGTTTTTTAATGCTTCTGCATTAGAAATAAATCACTGCCAGAAGAAAAATGAGAAGAGCATCTCGAAAATTCAAGTGTGTGTGTGAGTCAAAAGCTTAATCTTATATATATATATATATATATTTTTTTTTTTTTTGCTTGAGTTTCTAACCAAAAATTTACACACCTCGCTCCCTCCCTCAAAATTTGAGATGTTTCCATGGGACTCTCAATAAACATTTCACATTCCTACATGAGAGAGAATGCAGTGAAATAGAATTTCACCTTTAAGGCGAGTTTTAGTTGATGGGACCCTTTCCCTGATCACTTGCTTCTCAGAGCTTGGGTGTTTTACTAATCATTCTGAATGGTGCCTTTCCTGATGACAGTATCTGAAATCGTGCCCCTCCTTCTAGAATAGAAGGGGACATCAGAGGATGAGATGGTTGGATGGCATCACTGACTCAATGGATGTGAGTTGGAGCAAACTCTGGGAGATGCTGAAGAACAGGGAAGCCTGACGTGATGCAGTCCACGGGGTTGCAAAGGGTCAGACGTGACTTATCGACTGAACAGTGACAGCCTATGCCTCAGCCCTTCCTCTCTCACTTCCTCGCCGTTTCTCCTTATCACTTAACCTTCATCTTCATGTAATATACACAATCTTTTCTCCACCTCCCTTTCTACTCCTGTAAAAAGTCAACGAGAGTGAGACTTTGGTCAGTTTTCTTAGCTATTGCATTCCCACTGCCTAGAACCCTGTCCCTGGAATATAGAAGGTGCTAAATAAACATTTGTCAAGTGAGTAAATTGGCAAATGAATGGACAGCCCAGTAAGGTAAGTAAAATTAGTCCTATTTCACAGGTGTTGAAACTTGGGCTCGAAAGGATTCTAGAAGCTGGAATAAGGTCGTGCAGCTGAGTAGTCAGTGATGCTGGCTCCAGGCACTGTGTGTGTGGCCTGGGGGTCTTCAGGATCCTGCATCCCTGGGCTCTGCTCTGCGCTCAGCTTCTCACCAGCATGCTTGCCCTCGGGTGCCCATGACACTCAGTGTTGCAGGAAAGGGGACCCCTTCCAGGGCCCAAGAGAGGGCTCTTGTCTAACATGCGGACAAAGCAAGACGCTGTTGGGAAGGGGCGCCCGGTGGAGAGCATCAGGGTAAGGGGCCCGGGAAGACTGCTCTGCCATGTGGCTCGCAGTCTCAGGCTTTATGGTGATGGGATTAGTTTCTGGGTTGTCTTTGGTCAATCAGGGCCCTTCCCGGTTGCAAACTCATTGCTCAGCCAAGATTGATGCCAGTGAGAAGGATTCTGGGCAGTGGTAGGACACATGGCATTTCCTTTTGACCTTTCCCACTTTAGTTCTGTGTTTCTTACCAGGACCTCTTGTAAAATAATTCACGCAAATGGTTGCTATGGTGCCGGGTCAAGGTGGGGGGTTTAAGTCAGTGTGTTTCCCCTAACATCAGGGCTCTTTTCCTCCCCCTTCAATAAACTCTTCCTAGGTAAGAAATGAAACTCAAGGGACTTACTGTCAAGTGGATCAAGATGAAGTTACTGTCACTCCTCCCTCGGAATGTTTGCATTCTGTGGGCCTTTAACACCTTGCCTGGGGCAGCTGGCTCTAAAGGCGCAATTCCGGTTTTCATCAACACTTCAGCTCAGTTCAGTTCAGTCGCTCAGTGGTGTCTGACTCTTTGCTATCCCATGGACTGCAGCACGCCAGGCCTCCCTGTCCATCACCAACTCCTGGAGCTTACTCAAACTCATGTCCATTGAGTCAGTGATGCCATCCAACCATCTCATCCTCTGTCATCCCCTTCTCCCACTTTCAATCTTTCCCAGCATCAGAGTCTTTTCAAGTGAGTCTATTCTTCACATCAGGTGGCCAAATACTGGAGTTTCAGCTTCATCATCAGTCCTTCCAACGAACACCCAGGACTGATCTCCTCTGGGATGGACTGGTTGGATGTCCCTGCAGTCCAAGGGACTCTCAAGAGTCTTCTCCAGCACCACAGTTCAAAAGCATCAATTCTTTGGCACTCAGCTTTCTTTATAGTCCAACTCTCACATCCATACGTGACTACTAGAAAAACCATAGCCTTGTCTAGATGGACCTTTGCAGACAAAGTAATGCCTCTGCTTTTAATTATGCTGTCTAGGTTGTCATAACATTTCCTCCAAGGAGTAAGCATTTGTTAATTTCATGGCTGCAGTCACCATCTGCAGTGATTTTGGAGCCCCCAAAATAAAGTCTGCCGCTGTTTCTGCTGTTTCCGCTGTTTCCCCATCTATTTGCCATGCAGTGATGGGACCAGATGCCTTGAACTTAGTTTTCTGAATGTTGAGCTTTAAGCCTACTTTTTCACTCTCCTCCTTTACTTTCATCAAGAAGCTCTTTAGATCTTTGCTTTCTGCCATACAAGTGGTGCATATCTGAGGTTATTGATATTTCTCCTGGCACTCTTGATTCCAGCTTGTGCTTCGTCCAGCCCAGTGTTTCTCATGATGTACTCTGCATAGAAGTTAAATAAGAAGGGTGAAAATATACAGCCTTGACGTACTCCTTTTCCTATTTGGAACCAGTCTGTTGTTCCATGTCCAGTTCTAACTGTTGCTTCCTGACCTGCATACAGATTTCTCAGGAGGCAGGTCAGGTGGTCAGGTGTATCCATCTCTTTCAGAATTTTCCACAGTTTATTGTGATCCACACACACAAAGGCTTTGGCATAGTCAATAAAGCAGAAATAGATGTTTTTCTAGAACTCTTTTGCTTTTTTGATGATCCAGTAGGTGTTGGAAATTGAATCTCTGGTTCCTCTGCCTTTTCTAAGACCAGCTTGAACATCTGGAAGTTCATGGTTCACGTATTGTTGAAGCCTGGCTTGGAGAATTTTGAGCATTACTTTCCTAACATGTGAGATGAGTGCAACTGTGCAGTAGTTTGAGCATTCTTTGGCATCGCCTGGTGACATCATCAACACTGCCTGGTGACAAAGGGAAGGTCAGAGAGTCAAAAACCTGGTCAACACATCCTTTGACCCCAGGCCACTCTGCAGGCAGCCCTTGGGAGCAGGCAATTTTGCTCAGAACCCTGCATAAAGCTGGTTCCAATGACTGGATGTGACCTGGGGCCCCTCAGGTGCTACTCTCTTGGGGTTCACTTTCTCCAAAGGTTTCCATGGCCTCCTTCCTTCATCTCCCTAATGACACTATCTAAACATGACTTGGGAGTCTTTTTTATCTTAAGCACTTTATTCCTAAAACCTTAGCATGAGACATACCTTTTCCTTGGAAAGCAAATTTCCTGCCTGCCAGGTTTCCTCTGCTGCAACGGTTAGAGTGCAAATACTTTCTCATGGGCCTGTTGTCCTGCATTCCCCCCTCGAGATTAGAATGATATTTCAGATCCAGAAATGGGAAGGGAATTTTTCCAATTATATTTTTGGTGTTTTATTTTTCCAACCAATCCATATAAATGCAAATAGGGAATTAGAAAGATTCATCTGCAATAAAAGCTTCTCTCTTCCCTACACGATGGACATCGTGATTGCCATGAGCTTACTAATGCAGTCAGTGGTTTTCAGCTTTGCAGAAGGAAGTGATGTCTATTGGCCTATCTAATTAGTTTCCCCACCAACAATGCTAGGAAGATTTTTTTTTAAAGCCGCAAACCAAAAAAAACACTGTTTTCCTTGACAATCACCTGTCAGATTTTCCACCATTTCTTGGGAGCACTTTACATCTCCTCCACAAAGCCTCCTGGGGCTGTGGAGCCTGTCTGTAGGCAGGCAGTGCATGGATTCCCTCCATTACATTTCCAGATGCCCTGAGGAGAGTCCAGGCTTGCAGTGGAGGATAAGGAGAGTGGAGCGGCCAGTAGAAGTGCCAGGGCGGTTCTAAAACTGCCTTCATCGGGATATTGTGAACAGTAAACAGGATAACACAGATAAGATATCTGGCACAAAATACGTTGGCTTCCCAGGTGGCACTAGCAGTAAAGAATCCACCTGCCAGTGCAGGAGACACAAGAGACGGGTCCGATCCAGGGTCGGGAAGATCCCCTCGAGTAGGAAATGGTTCTTGCCTGGGAAATCTCACGGACAGAGGAGCCTGGCAGACTACAATCCATGGAGTTGCAAACAGACATGACTGAGCACACACACGTGCAGAGTGTACTCACTAAGTGCTAGCTGTTGCTCTCATATGGCTTTAAATTACATTTTAAATATATATACAAATGTATATTGAATGTGCCATCAAATTTATCACTGTTAATTTTTATTTCCATTAAATATATTTTCCTTAAATCCATGTCTCTCTTTAGAAATTTGATATTTTCAAGAATAACAATAATAAAAAAGCAAAGTTGCCCCTATAGACACAAAGGCCAGGAACTTAGGGACAAAAAGTGAAAGGACACGTGGATCCCAAGTCCTAAAATACATTAGGGCTTGTTCATCTCATCTGTGTCTGTACTGATGGAGTGAAATGGAAAATATAACAATTTTCTTGGTTAGTGTTTTTTACAGAATTAAACACACACATACATATTTATTAAGGGTATGCATTTGAGGTAATAACTCATCAACCAATGTGGCATTATCCTTTTTAAAAAAAAAAAGTAATGTCAAGAGTTTCTATGGATGCCTGATCTTCTCTGAAGCAGAAGGGAGTGGGGCTTTAAGAAGCACAGATTGGGAGAACTGACTCACAAGGGACTCTCCCCATCCCCATAGCAACGATGGGTCATCAGTAGTTTTTCGGTTATCTTGATCTTTACCAGCAATATTTCTGTGTTTTAAGATTTAAAAAGAAGACAAGGTTCTGAGACAAAACAATGATCCATGTCTGAGTTTATTTGATGGAAAAGGGTGGCAAGAGTTAGACCCAGAGGGCTCTGATCATTTTTGTTTCTGGTGTCAATCAACTGAGGAAAACACACTTGTGTCATCAGCCTTAACTTTGCTTACTCTCAGAAGACTTTTTTAGAAACTGAAATAACACATCCCCAAAGCATTGGCCCAGCTAAGCCATTTCAGAAAACCATATTGAAAAGAAAAAAAAAATCAGTATTATATTACAGGCACGGGGAAAAAAATCACACCATTGTCATCATAGTAAAAATACTCCTACTTTTTGGTCAATTTAAGATCAAAGCAAATGTGTCTATCCCTACTCAGGCAAGCTGCTAACTGATCACATGAATATTTTATTCTCTCACAGTGAAATTTGACACAGGCTTACATTTTTTAAAACTTAATTTACTCTGTACCAGTAAGGAGAGAGAAGATATTTAAGAACTGACAGTGTACCAATACTTAATGATAAAGATATAACTGACTTTTAGCACATTAGTCACACTATACAAAATTTGAGATTAATTCCCAGAGTCCTTTGCACACTTATTCATGATTTTGCTCTTCGAAAGGAAGTTTTTTTCATCCCTGTGCCGACACCGTTGCGAAAGGACCTTTTCATAAGTGTCTTCTCCAAAATTGGCTTTAGGAAATCTAGTCCCTCTCTCCTGTCCATCCTGGTTGGGCAGCTGTTCAGCAGAATGACAAAGTAATCAGATTTTCCAGACACCTGGCAATTAAGATGGGGAAGAGGGAGAGAATACAGCTTTAGGGTTCAAAGCTTATTTCAATTGTAACAATCTTCAGAATCTTATGGTAATAAATCCAGTATAGCCAATATTCAAAGAGGGTTTTGCAAAAACATTTTTTAAATATAGACTTTATCAAAATACAAAATACTGTTTGAAGCTGTCTACTCTCTTCTCTGCATTTTGTACTGCTTATGTGATTGCAGCTATTCAGTTGCATCGGACACCCAACAGTTATCTTGTTGCTATTACTTTATAAAGAACCTTTCAAGTGGCACTAATCAGCCTTGGGAATATTTTTTTTAATTCACTGTGAAAAACAACCCATGACAACCAAACTCCAGGTTTCAGTTGCAGCCACTTTCCTTCTGAGGCCTGTCCTGAGTCACTTTCCAAGTCTCTCCACAAGGATGTCTTTGAACTTGAGAGTGGACATCTTCGTCTCTTGACTTTGGCTCAGTTCCACCCGGGGCTCCAAGGCCTGAATGATGGAAGATTGTACAGGGGGCACTTAGCTATGAGAGAAACAAGTCTGACGTCTTAGAGCTCAAGCTGGCCATCGAGAACATGCAATTCCATCCCATACTTTGTAGATGGAGAAGCTAAATAAAGGCCTGAGGGGCATGATGGGTAGTCTTTATGCTAGTGCTTATTTGTATCACCTGATTTTAAGCCCTCAAAAAGCTTTATGAAGTTGATACTATTGTTTCCTTGCTTATAATTTCCCTTAAATAAGGCAATGAATTACATGGCTTATAGGTGAAGCAGACTTGAATTGAGGAATCAGACTCCAAGCCCATGTTTTTCAACTGTGTGAGAGCTATAAGAGGAAAGGGGGCTGAGGAAAGGTAAAGAACATTCTACAGTGCCAAAAGCACACATTTCCTCTCCTGGTACAGGAAAACCAGTTTGATTTGGAGTGACTTTGAAAGTTGAGATGGGACCAGAGTGCATTCCAAGATTCTCCACCCCCACTGAGGTGGAAGCTCCCTGAAGGGTCCAGCAATCAGAGCCCCCAGAAAAACCATTGCTATTGGTCTCTGTGGGAATGCATGGGCATTTAGGAGTTTTATATCTGGGAATAATCAGAGAATTTCAGAGGTATTGGTCGTATTTGTCATGGGAAAACCAATCAAAAACTCTTACACTCTATGTCTTACCCGGTATTAGTAGAGAAGATCTAAGCATGATATAATGCCATCTGTTTTAAATTTCCAACAACAAGGGCCTATGAGTCATTTCAGGAAGAGGAACACTCCAGTTCTTTCCAGAAATTCTCATAATTCCACATTTATATTGTGCATATATATATATATAAAATCCTAGTTACAACAACCCCAAAACATCAATGTGTGAGTGTGCTCGGTCATTTGGTCGTGTCCAGCGCTTCTCAACCCCATGGTTCTCTGTCCATGAGACTTTCCAGGCAAGAATACTGGAGTGGGTAGCCACTCCCTACTCCAAGGGATCTTCCCAACCCAGGGATCAAAACTGTGTCTTCTGCATTGGCAGGTAGATTCTTTACCACTGAGCCACCTGGGAAACCCAAAACATCAGTAAACATCCCTAAAAAGATACTTTGCTGATCAATGAAGGGAATCCTTGTCAGACAGACTCATTAACTGCATAATATGGTATGTTTTCCTGCTTGATAAACTTTATGAAGTTACAACAAATATAAAAGCCTCTATGTTCTTTGCATAATCACTCACCCTAAACAGTCAAATTGGCACCATTACTATGTGATACAGTTATAATGAGAACAAAATTGTCACATGAAAACAATAGAAATATGGAAAATTCAGTGAAGGAAGAAACATTTCATTTATGGACAAGACAATCTCATAAGAACAATAGAAGAAAGAACATTCTTAATTTAAAAAAATGCACAAATGCCTTTGTTCAACAGAAATGTCATGAACAAACCTTCAGGGAAAGAATAGAAAGTAATTAGGAAGGCATTTGAGAAAATATACCAATTTGTGGATTGTTACTCATCTATTTGATCAATGTGCTGTCTTACAGAATCAATGACTAAATTAGTGTGGAATGCTCATAGGAGTAACCCAGGAAAAAAGAAACTAGATTAAGTAAACAAGAAATAGAAAAATGACATGCAAAGATCGGTGAGAAGACTCATAATGTAAATAGCTAGATCATGGTGTTGGGACATATAGTTATTGTTCAGAATTCATGTGGCATCTCATTATCTTAAAAGTGGCTTCATAAATTACACTGATTTCAGTAATTACTGTGTGCCATGTTAAGTTTTACTGAAGCAGAGTTAAAGCATAAAATCTATCAATGACAAAATATATTTAAAATTTTTAAACAAATTATTGATATAACACAACTGAAATATCATGTAGAAACAACATTAAAAATTCCAAAGAAAGAAAATGTCATTTTCTGAATGTCTTGATCAGTTCAATGAATACAGTTAGGAGTTCAATCAATATTCTTCAATAAACATATGAACTAGTATTTTATATTATGTTTCACTGAGAACTGATATATTATCTATATCCTGTATCTGAAAAAAGTTACTACTTTTGTAAAATTAAGAAACTTGCTGCTTTTGTAAAATAATCCTTTGTATCTTTAATATAGCTTCGAGTGTTAAATGTTCACTTTGATTATGAATTGATGCATGTAAAACAAACAATTTATCATGAGCAAAGTAACTTACTTTTATGTTGAAATTATTTTCTTATGCAAGGCCAACTCTTAAATAATTCAAAGCAAAGTTTAATATAACCTGTATTACTATTGTAAAAATCTTCCTTTTTTCCTAATTTTATGGTTACTCATATTTCTTTCATTGTAAGCTCTAATAACAAAGGAAATAACATTTGTTACATATTTCTAGAGATTATTTTGAATTTACATACTCTACAATGTTAGTTATTTAGTCAAGCATCAAAAATAGAGGCAAAACTCTTACCTTAGAAGATGAAATTGGATGACACCAAAACATATGCATTGTAGAAATCAACAGAAATAGAATAAGATTGAATTTTAATGAACTGCAGAGTAGGAAAAAAAATTCAGAAAAGTCTTATTCAGGCAAGTATAAATTAAAAAGTGTATACAAATTCAACATTTTTCTTTGTGGAAAAATGCAATCTCTTACCTAATCATTCTGGACCTCCTGAGATCTCTGCAGATGGGTGATTTTATTCCCAGATTCCTCACTGTTACTCTCAGAGACTCCTTGGGTGATCCTTTTATACCAGAAAAGTTCAAGAGTGAAAATGTCATCATGTCCCATCATAGGTGACTAATTGATTCTGGCTGAGGCCTTTTGTTCCTCTTAAGCTGGAAAAGGACAATAACATATGGGCATTGTCGTTGACCTACCAACTATTGACTTTATTTAAAGTTTGCCGTTAAAAATGTCCTTCAAAAGCCCTATCTTCTAGACCAGAGGTCTCAAAAGGAACCAAAAGTTTGTTTAACTCAGAGTTTAAACACATAAGAAGGATGACATTATTTCCTTGAATATCCAGACGTCTATTTTCAAAGAATAATGCACAAAGAATCTTTACAGGAATGAAGGACGTCAACCCAAACAATGTGCACACATTGAGTTTCCCACAGCAGATGTCCTTTTTCAGGACTTCCAAGATTAGAGGAGGGAAACAAATGTCTCCCACCCACTATTTGCCACTCATCCTCCAGATAAAGGGAAGGCACAATCTCTCCTCCCTTCCATTGTCGCTATTCAGTCACTAAGTCATGTTCAACTCTTTGCGACCCCAAGGACTGCAAAACACCAGACTCCCCTGTCCTTCCCTGTCTCCCAGAGTTTCCTCAAATTCAAGTCCAATGAGTTGGTGATGCTATGTAACCATCTCATCCCCTGCCAGCCCCACTCCTTTTGTCTTCAGTCTTTCCCAGCATCAAAGTCTTTTCCAATGAGTCAACGCTTCACATCAGGTGGCCAAAGTACCGGAGCTGCAGCTTCAGTCCTTCCAATGAATATTCAGCATTGATATCCTTTAGAATTGACTGGTTTGATCCCCTTGCAGTCCAAGGGATTCTCAAGAGTCTTCTCCAGTACCTCAACTCCAGAGCATGAATTCTTCAAGAGCACCCAGGCTTCTTTATGGCCTAACTTTTACATCCATCCATGACCACCGGAAAAACCATAGTTTTGCATCCTCAAAGTCCTGGGGCCAGAGTTCTGGGAGGGCCTGCCTGCCACGGCCGCTTTTTTTCCTCCAGGGCATGAAATTCTTCAGGAAGCCTCTCCTGTCCTTGTGTACCACATTAATAAATGGCATCCACATTAATGATGGGTGTCCACATTAATAAATGGATTCGGGAGCTCTAAGTGTGAGCAGATGTTACTGAGGCTTACAATGGAGGGAAACACCAAGCAAGGTGCTGCTTCCTGCTTGGGTAACTAGTACTTCTGAGACAGAGCCAATATTTTTGCAATACAAAGCAATGGAAGAAAATCCTTGCCTTCTCAAGATCAGCATCTCTTGGAGGACAAAGCTGTCCTATGTCTGGGATCTTCGATGCCCATTGGTCAGTGCTTCATCCCTTTCTTTTGGGAACTGCCCTGCAATATGATTCTCACGTGATTTTCAATCACACAGTCACACTCTACCTTCCACAAAGAAAAGCAGTTGACCTGACTCTCAAGAGAATCTGGAAATTAGTGCCAACTTGGGAGCTGGGACATCTGATCCAAAACTTTTGATAGCCCTTTTGGAGACATTCTAAGAGACTTAAGACACCAAGCAACTCAACACCCATGGTTACTTTTGGTCTCTCCTTAGACCCAGCTAAAATTTTAAAAAGCAGTGGAGAAAATCAATGAAACCAGAAGCCTATGCTTTGTAAAGATTTTTGTTAGGTAGATTGGCCAAAGAAAAGAAAAAAGAGAGAAAATACTTAAATTATTAGCATCCGAGATGAAAGAAGCAGGATTGCTACCAACAGTTTTAAAAATTAGAACTATGAAGAAATACATGGGTACTCAATATCTTGTAATAATTTACAATGGAAAAGAAATTGAAACTAGAAAGAAAGGGAGAGAAGATGATACAGATAGCATTTTGCTGAGTGAGGAGAAATCACTGAAGCAGGCCTGAGAAAGGTGTCTATTGAAATGGAGTCAGTAACAGACCCACAACAGACTTGAGTATTCACAGAACGTGTTACTGCCAGATGTGGTGAAGGTGGAACTAACGAAGGAGGATCCTCTGGAATGTTGAGAATCAATTCAATCTCACCTCCCCTCCCCAATTCCCGTGTACAGACACCTTCTGCTTTGTCAGAAAACCATAGATTTATCCTGAAAAGAGGGTAAGGCAGAGGACCTCCTGATGGAGTGACTCAGGTACAGTGGCATTATGGAGTCCTCTCCCACCAAAAGGAAGGTTAAACAAGCATTTTGCTCAGAGCTGAGACCCGTGGATCAGTTCTCTAACTCAGGTCCGAGCACACCATTAGCTCTTTACTCTGGAGACGAGTGAGAGGAAGACTCGTCTCTGAGCTACACCCTATGCTGTAAGCGTCCGATGCAAGGTTTTCCTTTAAACTAGGACTCGATGGTGGGGAGAAGACAGAAATTTGCACACTGAGTGAGTGAAGTGAAAGTCGCTCTTCGTGACCCCATGGACTATACAGTCCTTGGAATTCTCCAGGCCGGAATCCTGGAGTGGGTGGCCTTTCCCTTCTCTAGGGGATCTTCCCAACCCAGGGATCGAACCCAGGTCTCCTGCCTTGCAGCTGGGTTCTTACCAGCTGGGCCACCAGGGAAGCCTGGATGCCTGAAAATGTGGGGTATCGTGGGACAGGGGGACGAGACTGGAGTCAGGGGTATCTAGAAAACTCTGCAGACACTGGTTCACAGGGCTTTGCTTGGGACCACCACCTCCTTGGTAACTGTGCCTGTCAAGTGATGTCCAATGAGAGGCATTTCTGGCTCAACTGGAACCTGCAGAGACCCACTGTCAACACCAAAAGGGCAGGTTAGCGCTCCACTCAGCCTTGGAATTTAATAGCCTTTTCATTGAAAGTTTATCCTCTGATTTGTCACAACGCAACCACCTTTGAGTCACCCAAGCCCTTTTCATATATTTCCTCATGGCATCAGTGTGAACGCCAGAGGGAGAAGGGACACGTTCTTTTTGACTTTTTCTTCTCATTGGCCAAACCTGAAGTCGAGACATGCGTTCAGAACCATGTTTCAGAAGTTCGAGCACATCACGTATTTTGGACAGAAAAGATCAACAGGAGCCCTTTCTTTTCTAATTTCCAGTGCTTCCTCCCTGTTATGACCCCAAGAAATGGCCCCCAAACACCACCTTGATCGCTACTGCATTTGGCTCCTTGCTGAAAGCAGGACTTGGAAATGTGTTAAAATGATTTTAAGGGAATAAGTGACAAGCTGGAAAAGGTCATCAGCTCAGATTAATTTAGGGTTTTGGTGTCTTAAAAATAATTCTACAATTGATTCCATTGTCCCTAATTATAACACATATTAAGCCCCGCATCCTTCAGCATATATGGAAAAATCAATTTCATCTTAACGGCTTCTTAATTCATACAACTGCTCTATCCTCTGAAAGCATAATTAAAATGCGGAAAGTGGCTGAGTGCATTTTCTGGTTTTATACCAGAGTAGGGGAAATAAAGGCTTAGGCAGAGCTTAGGTTAATTTATAGAAATAAATCATCTCTCCGGTGCCTGGTTGCTCCTAAAATGCTCTGTTAGAGTTTTGACTTGGGCGTTCAGAACAGGCCCAGTGTTGGAGACCGAGTTCTATGGAAATAAAAGGCAAAGACAATCCAGAAGGTGCTGGTGGAGCATAAAAAGTGCAAGCAAGGCTCCTTGCTTCAGAGCATCATTTCTCGGTGTTGGCGCTGTTGATATTTGTAGCTGATGGTTTTTGAGATGGGTTCCTATGTGTTGGAGGAGGTGGGAACAGCCTCTGTTCAGCAGAGATTGGGAGAACTCTCCCCTGCCCCCCGAACTGGGACAATGGAAAATGTCTCTAGACACTATCAGATGTCCCCTTGGGTAGGGGAACCAAACCACCTCCATGGAGAACCACTGTTTAGAAATAAGTCCTCTGCTCACTCACTCTCCACGGACGTGGAGTCCGTGGGTGGACATACATTTCATAAGTGTGGCATCACTGTCGGGGGACAGTATGTTTTTGGTGATGCATAAAATAGTGGTGTATCTTCTAATGGATAAAATCTTAGGTTCAATGGAATAATACTTACTTTTAGAAAGGAATTATCAAAGGCAGTATTTGAGGCATGTTACTTAATATTACATGTTTATTTAAATAATAAGAAGAACTGTAAAAAAAGATCTTCATGACCCAGATAATCATGATGGTGTGATCACTCATCTAGAGCCAGATACCCTGGAATGTGAAGTCAACTAGGTCTTAGGAAGCATCACTATGAACAAAGCTAGTGAAAGTGATGGAATTTCAGTTGAGCTATTTCAAATCCTAAATACTGTGAAAGTGCTACACTCAATATGTCAGTAAATTTGGAAAACTCAGCAGTGGCCACAGGACTGGAAAAGGTCAGTTTTCATTCCAATCCCAAAGAAAGGCAATGGCAAAGAATGCTCAAACTACATCACAACTGCACTCATCTCACACGCTACTAAAGTAATGCTTAAAATTCTCTAAGCCAGGCTTCAGCAATACATGAACCATGAATTTTCAGATGTTCAAGCTGGATTTAGGAAAGGCAGAGGAATCAGAGATTAAATTTCCAACATCCACTGGATCATCAAAAAAGCAAGAGAATTCAAAAAAAAACATCTACTTCTCCTTTATTGACTATGCCAAAGCCTTTGACTGTGTAGATCACAATAAACTGTGGAAAATTCTGAAACAGATGGGAATACCAGACCACCTGACCTGCCTCTTCAGAAATCTGTGTGCAGGTCAGGAAGCAACAGTTAGAACTGGACATGGAACAACAGACTGGTTCCAAATAGGAAAAGGAGTACATCAAGGCTGTATATTGTCACCCTGCTTATTTAACTTCTATGCAGAGGACATCATGAGAAACGCTGGACTGGAAGAAACACAAGCTGGAATCAAGATTGCTGGGAGAAATATCAATAACCTCAAATATGTAGATGACACCACCCTTATGGCAGAAAGTGAAGAGGACCTAAAGAGCCTCTTGATGAAAGTGAAAGAGGAGAGTGAAAATGTTGGCTTAAAGCTCAACATTCAGAAAACTAAGTTCAAGGCATCCAGCCCCATCACTTCATGACAAATAGGTGGGGAAACAGTGGTTGACTTTAATTTGGGGGGCTCCAAAATCACTGCAGATGGTGATTGCAGCCATGAAATTAAAAGACGCTTATTCCTTGGAAGGAAAGTTATAACCAACCTAGACAGCATATTAAAAAGCAAAGACTTACTTTGCCAACAGTGGTCTGTCTAGTCAAGGCTATGGTTTTTCCAGTAGTCATGTATGGATGTGAGAGTTGGACTATAAAGAAAGCTAAGTGCTGAAGAATTGATACTTTTCAACTGTGGTATTGGAGAAGACTCTTGAGAGTCCCTTGGACTGCAGGGACATCCAACCAGTCCATCCCAAAGGAGATCAGTCCTGAATGTTCATT
This sequence comes from Aepyceros melampus, assembly GCA_006408695.1. Lineage (NCBI taxonomy): Eukaryota > Metazoa > Chordata > Mammalia > Artiodactyla > Bovidae > Aepyceros > Aepyceros melampus. Next base: position 35,815 of record SJXQ01012565.1, read on the forward strand.
GGAAGGACTGATGATGAAGCTGAAACTCCAATATTTGGCCACCTGATGCGAAGAGCTGACTCATTTGAAAAGACCCTCATGCTGGGAAAGATTGAAGGCAGGAGGAGAAGGGGACAATGGAGGATGAGATGGTTAGATGGCATCGCTGACTCAATGGACATGAGTTTGGTTAAACTCCAGGAGTTGGTGATGGACAGGGGGCCTGGTGCGCTGCAGTTCATGGGGTTGCACAGAGTCAGACACTACTGAGTGACTGAACTGAACTGAACTGAAAAGTGAAATGAAGCTAAAATGTTAGTTGCTCAGTCGTGTCTGATTCTTTGCAACCCCATCGACCAAGCCTACCAGGCTCCTCTGTCCATGGAATTTTTTCAGGCAAGTGTAGTGAGTAGACATTCCCTTCGCCAGGGGATCTTCCTGACCTGGGAATCAAGCACGGGTCTCCCGCACTTCAGGCAGATTCTTACTGTCTGAACCACAAGGGAAGCCTGATTAATAATGAAGCATGCTCTTAATTTTTTTCACTGACATACATTCTTAGTTACACACTTCTGCACCTTGTCCTGTTTTCCTTACACTTTGATTTTATTTTAATAATACCCTGAAGTTGTTTTTAAGAAGGCAGACGTCATATTAGACATAGTGTAATCGTATCATACGTGGCGTTTTTATAAATAAATTCCATTAGTCACTGATGTGATACACTGCGGTATATCACATATACCACGGTATATCTACGGTATACTCCTGAGGCACCTGGTGAACAGCAGCCAGCAGTGGCCTTTATACGGAAGCACCGTGAGGAGAGGAAACCTGCTATAAAGCACCTGGTTCTGCCAGAGACTGGATGCCTCCAGAAAGCATTTTCAGGAATGATCGCAGCAGCCAACACTTCACTTATGAATTCATCCAAGAATCAATGAAGGCCCACCCTCTTCCAGGAATTGTGTGAGTTTCTGGGGACACAGCCATAAAGAAACCCCACAAAGGATAAACACAGGGGGAAAAGGACAACTCCAAGGTCAGGGTGGGGGTGGGAGCAGCCCCTAACAGGACTTGGCCTTGACTGTGAGGAAGGGCACAGCAGCACCAGCCCCGAGGGGACAGGGAAGAAGCACGTGGTCATCTGAGGACCCGAAGGAGGCTCGGTCTGGTGAACACAAGGATCCACTTGGGAGGGCCCGGGGGTTCCCCACGGGGCAGGGTGTGCATATCCTGCCCTGAATCTGAGGTTCACAAATGTGTCAAGCTGGGGAGGAGATCTAATCAGATCTGTGCTTTAGAAGAACGCTCTGGCTGCCAGGAGCGGGTGGAATGGGAAGACTGGGCATCAGGACAAAGAGGCCCCCCTACGGGCTACGTGGTCAGAGTATGGATGGGATGGTGGGGCTGTGCCCCAGGCTGGTGGCCCTGGAGCTGGAGAGAAGTAGATAAAACTGAGATGTTTGGGAGACAGAAACGAATGGACACCGTTACTGACGAGACGTCTGGGGCCATGGGGTGATTCAGAGCGATCTTTTTCACCAGCTCATCAGAGCCACTCAGAAATGCAGCACCTCCAAAGGTCAACAGTGACCAAGCCTGACCACATCCTCCCATCCTCCCCGTCCCTCCTCCACCCCACTCCTTCTTCTCCAGAGTCTCTAACCCAGCCTCTGTTCCAGCTGCGTCCTCACCATCCTTCACCCTCATCAGGGCCTCTCCTCCGTCACCCAGCTCAGAGGCCACGGTCCATCATTACCATGATGCTCCCCGCCAAAGCACCCCCCCCCACAACTGGCAAAACTCCAACCTTGAGTGAATCCACGTGACCCCGTCTCTGAGTCTCACTCGGTTTATAACCGTAGCAAAACCTTACAACAATGGTTCCCTGTCTCATGTAAAACTTCATGACCCTAGATCTCCCACGAGCCCCAACACTGCCCAACCAGCGTGATGTATCTGCTAAATAGGCCCCTCCTCTCAGTATGTAAAAAGGAGATTTCCTTCCTTCTCCCCTCTAACGCTCCTATGGCCCACGGCCCTGTTTTACACCGACCCCCCTCCCCCGCCCCCCGCAACACACACACAGACAGAGACACAAATCTGTATGTGGGAGTGTGCTCAGTCATGTCTGACTCTTTGCACCCCCATGGACTGTACCTATGAAGCTCCTCTGTCCCTGGAATTTTCCAGGCAAGAATACTAGAGGGGGTTCCATTTTCTACTCCAGGGGTATCTTCACAACCCAGGGATCAAACCCAGTCTCTTGTGTCTCCTGCACTGGCAGGTGGATTCTTTACCACTAGCACCATCTGGGAAGCCCATACAGAATTTTGAGCTCATGGTTTTTTGCTGAGAAAGCAGAGGCAGAGTCAGGCTCTCTTTGATCTTTCCACTATAAAAAGCATCGGCTCCCTCATGTCAGTACCCATGTCCTGACTCTTGCCTTGCTGTGGTGGAGTAAAGTCCTTGCTCCTGTTGGGGGCCAACCCCCTAACTTCTCAGGAATTTTGTGCCCGTGGTTCTCTCTCCTTGCTCCACTGCATTCTCTCTGGCTCATAGATTACTATCATTGAGCCCTAAGTCCCCTTCCTGCTCCCCTCCTGCACCTTTCAGAGGCCATTTCCCAGATGCTCTGAGTGTCGTAAAGAGGGAAGCAGATGGGAGGAAAAGGAACAGGCTTTGCCTGACCACTGGTACTGCACCCACCCCCACTGTGGTGCTCTGGGCCTGGGGTGGGGCCCACATCCCCACAGAACTTCCCTGGGATCCCCAGCTTAAAGGCTCAGAGTGGAAAAACCCTCAGCCCTTCAGGGATGCTGAGCAGAGAACCAAGGACTCGGTTTGCTGAGTGAAGGCTCTTGTCTGTAGGCAGCCATCCAGACTCGTAATTCCCGTAAATTCTAGCTCTCAGGCTGACCCTGCTGACTATATTCTCGCTCTTAACCTCTCTCTTCATCCTTCTCCCCCAAGGTTTAGACATCACATCCATAGATCCTACCATCTAGTTTTTACGAGCAGCGTAGTTATTTTCCAACTATGTACCCATTTAAGCTTTACAGTCTTTTATTAGGGTTGTATTCATGGACAAATAAATACAAGACTCTTGAAACTTTATCTACTGGAAGCTTCTGCCTCTGCCTACGAAACGATGCCGATCTCCCGGCTCAATGAATTTCATGTCATTATCTCTGAGAGAGAGAGTTTTCTAAACTTCAAGTCCCTAAACAGGATGAAGATAAATGTCGATCTGACCCTCTTGTTATTTTGTGGATTTTGTTTTACGTTTTTGAAGCTATCAATGAATATTAAGTACATATAATTTCCTGCAAAAAGGAACATTAACTTGATTATAAGTATGAAATCTACACTATATATATTTTGGGTTTGGGATGGATGACTTACGATCCATATGCCATAGCAATTGCATTGCCTTATTGTACATTTAAGCTAGCTACTCACATACAGTCACCTGTGAACATTTCAAAGGTGTCTAACTAATATCTTAGCCATATGATTAGGAGCAGATGCTGTAATCCACTTTTGAACAAATGAGAGGTTTTGGAGCCCAATGGAAGCATCTCATTTGCTTTAAATACATGTGTCATTTCTCTTGACTGATGTTTAGTTGAGAAAGATTTGTAATACAGGTCAGATGCTGGCCAGAAGGAAAAGGTAACTACCTGAGAAGAGTGGGGAGGAAGGAAGAGAGAGGCTTGGAGTTGCTTCATCCAGCTGCTAATCCAGCTGGGTAGGAAAGCCAGAGGGCACAATCTCTCCCCCAAGGACAGAAGTGGTCCCACTCCATGCGCGTGATGAGGAGACTTAGCGCTTTTTCCACATCCTCGCCAGCACCAGTTATTTGTGGTTTTTTTTGCAGACAGTCATTTTGGATGGTGTGAGGTGATATTTCATCATGGCTTTGATTGGCATTTTCCTGGGAATTGGTGATCAGCATCTTTCCATGTGACCATCAGCCATCTCTATGTCTTTGAAAAATCTATTGAAATCTTCTATCTTTAAATCTTTTCTCTTGCCCTCCCACCTTTTTTTTTCTTAAGAAACAGAAATGGCTTCCTTTTGCCTACATTTTCTGAATTGCAAGGGATTCCCAGAATGATACCATAGTCTTTCTTAAGACAGCAGTCTCACTGCTCTTCCCCAGTGCAAGGGTGAAAAAGAAACATGAGTGATGGGTTATACAGGTTACAGTTTTGGTTTCCCTTATTTAACACTCTCAAACTATACCCCAGCTATACAAGGCTGGAAGACCAGGGAATATCCCTCCGAGTGAGGACTTGACATATTTCATGTGCTTGTGAAGAGACAATGATGATGGGAAAAAGGTACCGAAATGGACTAAACTGGCAAAGTTATTTACAACTGGCTTCCATTGCTGAGACAATTAGTTTAGGTGGAAGAAAAAAGTATCAGGAAGTATTGGGACTCTTTGATTGGCAACAAAGAATTCTGGAATGTCCTCTTGATCAAGTTGACCTCAAAGATTTAATGATTGTGAGACAACTCCCAAGGGTCAGAGCTGACGTGGTTTAGGATTCTTGACTATGTCTGTCTGCCTCCAGGCTCTGTCCCAGGGCCCCACCCTTCTGTTTCCACAGCCCCGTTTCTCCTATTGCCCAGTGGGACCCTGAGGGGCTTTGTTGCAAATCAATCGTTGAGCGTCCATTTGCTCTTAAACTTCCCTTGGATGGAACCAAGCCTCTTCCTGAGACAGGCTGGGACCTGGGATCTTTGGCTGCGAAACTTGCCCCTGGGCGCACCTCTCCTTGAGCAACAAAATACAGAGGAACTATACGGGACTGAAAAATAACTGTGTGCATGCGCGGTTTGAGCAAACTCTGCACTGAAAGACACAATGACCGAAAAACCCCAATGCCATGTCTGAAGAGCCAGGAGCGAATCGCTGGGTGTCCAGAGCAAAATAAATGGTGCTGTGCATGCCCCCTGCACTGGCCACCACCAAAGGGGTGGGCAAGCCAGCTAAGCCAGCCCTCCAGCCCGGCCCCTGGATGCACCCCTACCCTCATAAGAGACAGGCTGGGGCCCCTAGGAAGCAAGCAAGGGAAGCTGTTCTTTGCTCTTGCTCCCTCTGCCGCAGCAGGGACCCCCGTAAAGCCTTGCCTGAATTTCTCGCCTGGCCTGTGATCAATTTCTGTTTATTGGGGAGACCAAGAACCCTAGTCTGCATCACTCCTTCTTCTGAAACTACTCCTCGGGTCTTGTGCTTGACTCTACTTTGTCAGGTCACTTTATCTGCCAGTGGCTGTCCCAGCAGCCTCCTGGAGCTCCCTCGGGGGTGGGAAGGGAAGGTGTCCCCCATAAAGGAGTCCACTGCCTCCCATAAAGCCCCACCAATCACCCCATTTCTTCGATGGAGAGAGCTCTGCTTATCTACCTCAGAGTCTGCCTGCTCAAGAAATTGGCAATAAAACCCACTGTGGGAAACGTTGCCAGTGAGAGGGGCAAGGCTCAAGCCTGCAGAAAGGAACCCGTTAGAGTCCCACTGTTCTGCTTCTCCCCTTGCACCTCTCAGCCAGGAGGCACCCCAGGAGCCGGCTCTGCCTGCCTGGGCCCCATCATAGCCCTGCCTGCTGTGCCCATCCTTGTACCAACCCTCTAACAGTGTTGGAAGCTGTCCTGGCTTCTTGGTGCTGCCTCCACCTTCTCTAAATGTATGTGCTGCAATCAGAAGCTTTGATAAATCAGGGAGGTTTATCAGCCCTTCCCAGGCAGCAAAGGGTAAGAACCCACCTGCTGATGGAGGAGACACAGGTTTGATCTCTGGGTTGGGAAGATCCCCTGGAGGAGGAAATGGCAACCTACCCCGGTATTCTTGCCTGGGAAATCCCACGGAGAGAGGAACTTGGTGGGCTACAGTCCAAGGGGTTGCAAAGGGTCAGGGTCAGACACAACTGAGCGCACACACGCGCATGCGCACACACACACAGTCCTTTTAATAGTCGCACATGTTATTCCTTCGTTTAAATACAGGTTTATGGGTGAATCCTCAGCATGGAGCAAGGGTGGCCTATGATTTGGAGATTTCCAACTGCAGGATTGAGGTAATCCACAAGGGAGGGGCCCAGAGAGGAAGCATCTCCAGCCCTCACTGGGCAGTGAGAGCTGGGAGGACCTTGGAGCAGCCAATTTCAACCCCAGATTTGAATAACAACCACGAATAATGTGGTTTTGAAAGATCTGTGAGGACTATTGGATTCTACTCTTCTGGGGATTATTTTACTTATTTTCCATGAATGCCTATTGAAGACTTTCAGCCCCTTTCAGCCTAAAGCATCAACGCATCTACGTGGCAGATCATTCATTTCCTTACATTCATATACGTGCTGCTGGAGGAGGGCAGGGGACAGAGGCAGGAAACAGGACAGCCTCCCAGTGTTCCGAATGTGACATCAGGCGCCCGGGCCGTACCACCTCTTCTTGGCAGCAGCTAGGGGACCTGAGGGTCTGTCCCTGTCTGCCAACACAGATGGTGATTTCACAGGCTGCTCTGAGAGATTCTAAAGGAAGTTGCTGCTTGAGAAAGATGTCAGCATTCCGAAAAAGGCACCTGTCAAAGATGAAACCTCGTTACACTCTGGAATAAAGAGCTCCTTTGGAGTCTCAGCTGAGTGTATGATAAACATGTAATTTCTCAGTGCAGCCGCAAGAATGAATTTCCAGTAATGCTGTGAAAAAGCAAAGTTGCAGGAACGTGAAGAACATATTATCTAACTTTTAACTTAAATGGCCAACACTCCCTTTTTCTGAATCCCTGTGTCAGGTCCGTGCCAGGCAGAATGCAAGCTTTGTTCTGTCACCATACCCCAGTGTGACAGTGCTTGTCGCCTCAGGCATCACAGGGGAGCACCCAAGGCCCTGCATAATGAGGGTTCTGTGGTTATAAGAGATGGACGTGGGCCCTAGCTTCATCAAACCTGGAGAGATTTGCGAGGCTCAGAAATTAATGAGGATTTGAGCATCTGTGCCTGGGACATGTCTGGGTTGACCCAGCATCTCAGTAGCAGGAATGCATGGATCAGCAAAGTAGAGCTTAGCAATGCTGCCCTGGGCAAGCCAGACTGGCCGGGCTGGGCCACAAGGCCTTCCTGGGTGGGCTCGCAGAAAGCAAGAACAGCTGCATCAGTTGTTCACCCCCTAAATCATATGCGACTCATATCCCCTGTCCCGCACCGTCTCCCAGAGTTTGCTCAAATTCATGTCCTTTGAGTCATTGATGCCATCCAACCATCTCACCCTCTGTCATCCCCTTCTCCTCCTGCCTTCAATCTTTCCCATCATCAGGGTCTTTTCCAGTGAGTCAATTCTTTGCATTAGGTAGCCAAAGTATTGAGCTTCAGCACCAGTCCTTCCAATGAATATTCAGTATTGATTTCCTTTAGAATTGACTGGTTTGATCCCCTTGCAGTCCAAGGGACTCTCAAGAGTCTTCTCCAGCACCACAGTTCAAAAGCATCAATTCTTCGGTGCTCAGCCTTCTTCATGGTCTAACTCTCACGTCCGTATGTGACTGCTGGAAAAACCGTTTAACTGTGACTATATGGACGTTTGTCATCAAAATGCTATCTCTGCTTTTCAGTGCACTGTCTAGGTTTCTCATAGCTCTCCTTCCAAACTCAACATTGCATCAGAACCACCCAGAAAAGGGGCGGGGCCTCCCCAGAAGCCAAGCAGAGTGCCTGTTAGCACAGACGCCCAGGGACCCACGGCTGCCAGCAGCACAGACAGACTCAGAGAGAGCAAGCTCCAGCCTGAGATGCAGCAGAACCAAGACGATGAGGATTGACCGGGGCCAGGTGGCCCAGAAGGGCCCCTGTCCCGCCATGTCCTAGCTCTGTGACCCTTGACAAGTGGCCTCACCTCTCTGTGCCCCGGCGTCCTCATCTCTAAAGTGCAGCTGATACAAACTCCAGCAACCGTCGTGTAGGCTTGTGGTGGTGGGGGCAGCTTTAATACAAGTAGAATGCTTAGAACGGGGCCTGGTGCCCCGTGATGGGTTGCTGTTATTCTCACAGTCTTGCCCAAGATGCAGGAATTGCTGCATCATTTGTGGAGTCCAGTGCAAAATGAAAATGTGGGGGTCCTTGTTCAAAAATAGTGGGGATTTCCAGACAACAACAGTAAGTGGGGACTTCCCAGGTAGCTCAGCGGTAAGGAATCTGCCTGCCAATGCAGGAGCCACAGGAGTTGCGGGTGTGATTGCCAGCTGGGGAACATCCCCCGGAGGAAAAAAAAAAGGGGAATCCACTCCGGTATTCTTGCCTGGAGAATTCCATGGACAGAGGAGCCTGGCGGACCCCAGTCCATGAGGTGGCAAAGAGTCAGACACATGTATGCACACACTCACACCCGCAAAACGTATATATGCACACAATGGAATACTACTGAGTCATCAAAAGAATGAAGTTTTGCAATTGTACCAGATAAATGGACCGGGGTGGTACTTGCCGAGTGATAAGTCAGACAGAGGGCAAATCCAGTATGATATCACTTACTTGAAGAACCTAAAAATACAGCTATTGAATATAACAAAAAAAGAAAGAGACTCAAATACACAGAAAACAAGCTAGCAGACACCAGCTGGGTGCGGAGGAAACTGTAGAGGCGGACAGAGGAGTCCATGGGGCTGAGCACGCACACAGCGATAGACGGTCACACCAGCCCTGGGGCCGCAGGGAGCAGGGGGCCCCGTGGGACTCCGTGGACCACACACGTGAAAGAATCCCCGCCTGGGTCACACGACGGGCAAAGCTGGAATTTCAACCCTGGACCGTCTCCTACCACACCTGTGCGCCTTCTGCTTCCCTGCATCAACTCTGTACGGTTTATCCTTTTCTAAAGGACTCCCTCTGGAAAATAGCTGGGTCCTCTTGGGAGCCCAGGAAACAAACATCAGAGGCAGAGCATGATGCCGACAACAGCCCCTGGCTCTTTGGAAGGAATATGAGCAGCCTGACCCTGAAAACTGTGGACAGACCGAGATGCAGGCTTAGGGCCGAAAGCCAGACCACCTCGAAATCTCTTATGCTTGCGGTTCTGTGGGGAAACCTGTGGGCAGAGTTAGATATGACATGATGGGAAGAATGCCAGGAGGAAGGATAACGGCCAGCAGGAGTTTGGCCCCCACCATCTCAAGGTGACACTCTATGAAGAAGTGACAGGCAGGAAGAAGAAGCCGCCGAGACTGTAAATGTCAGTGGGAGTCCGGAGTTGATGCCTACCTTCATCTGCAAAAGGGTCCCTCTGAAAGAAAACAGAGGTGTCACAGCCGCACACTCCCAGCCAGCGTGACGAGCCTTGTCTGAGTCTGAGCCCCCGGCCCAGTCTCTGCTCCCGTGTGGACACTCGACCAAGGCTCCCAGACTTTCCTGGGGAGAGGCATTCCGTTCTCGCCCACTTTGCACCAAGTCCGAAGGTTCTGCCTCACAGGCATCATTTTCCGGATGCTTGATGGTCAGGCCACAAGTAGTGATCTGGGACAACTTGTTGGAAAGCTGGGAAGAACCAACGCGTTTCTTCCTTCTCCTAAGCCCCTAAGTTCTGAGTCTCAGCACTGGCTGACACTGGCTAAACTCCCTGGTGACCACACGGTCCCTTTTCCGCACCATCTTCCCGGCTCCTCATCTAACTTTCGGGCTTGTTTTTCTTTCAACTATGAATGAGAAGTCAGTCTTTTGTAAAAAAAAAAAAAAAGTAAAGTCCATAGATACTTTTTTACCCCAAACACCATCACATGGAAAAAAAATACTGAATCTTAATTTCAAGTTTGAGAGAATAAGGAAGGCTGTTCCTTTGCATTCCCTCACTGCTCAACCATTTAGCCTTGGAAGGTGCTGACGTTCAGGAAGAGGAAAAGGTCGTTCAGAACCAGGGCTGGGAATTCAGTGGGGGCGTCAAATAGAGAACTACTGTTAGGGTAAAAACTGAGGCAGGGCCAGAAGCCACGAGAGCGATTCTCTGGAGTTTCAAATAATGTGGCTCTGAAGAACAGATCAGACAATTATTTGAGCAATCCCAGAAATGCTGGAAAACAAGAGTTGACTCAAAAAGTGATGACTTTGAAAGGGTGTGGCCCTCTCCGTGTGCTTCGGGTCAGGGTTATGCTGAAAAGCACATCCCTCCCCCGTTGTAATCATGTCTTATTCGTGTTTGAAATTTGCCCTGTGGCAATGATCTGTTAGTTTTTTTAAAATGCGATGTGCTTTTCAGAGTTTAAAAACCAACAAAATGGCAGCTTATTCAAGCACATTGGTAATCACCAGTAACAACCCGGGGTGTCGCTAACTCCTTATTGCTGTGATAAAGTAAAAATTGGATCACACACACACACACACTTCATAATGCTTCATTATCACAGCACTGACACTGTTCAGGGGCTGGAACTTCTTCTGTTGATGCGCATGCAGAGGATTTTTGATCCAGCAAAGACTAAATCTGTACTCAAATTGGCAACAACCAAGAATTTTTACTCTTTTCTCTATATTGTAGGTCTTTGACATTCTCAAGTCTGATTTTCACATTGGAGCGCTAATCTGTGATTTCAAATAACTGCCATATTATTGATATTTTCTTCTTTTAGTAACACTTCACAGCGCATCAGGACTTCCCTGGTGGCTCAGAGGTTAAAGCGTCTGCCTCCAATGCGGGAGACTCGGGTTCAATCCCTGGGTCAGGAAGATCCCCTGGAGAAGGAAATGGCAACCCGCTCCAGTATTCTTGCTTGGAGAATCTCATGGACTGAGGAGCCTGGTGGGCTGCAGTCCATGGGGTCACAAAGAGTCGGACACGACTGAGTGACTTCACTTACTTACTTACTTTTACTCACAGCTCACAGTCAGGACCACGTTTCCAGAGCATCTTCATAGTGTGGGTGTATTCAGCTGCCTTGAGCAGGGCTACTCTTGGGACTCTGCCCACACCCGGGACTCCGCCCACAATGGGACTCCACCTACAATGAGGACCCATTCCAGATAGCCTGGGGCACCCTGCCCCCTGCCCCACAGCTACACCTAACTTCCTCTCAGGAACACAAGGACAGCTTGAGACAGGAAGTGGCTTTTCAAAATATGCCAAAAAGATGAAAAGAAAAAAAAGACACCTTCTCCTACATTTTATTTGTCTCTTCTACTGGTGAAGATTCTCTGACAGTTATTTCTTCTGACACCTGTGAACCAGGAGAAAATACTAAAGATGGTTTGTCCTCGCAGAGGGACTCTGTGCCTGACACAGAAATTCGCTGCCTGTCTGCCTGTGGGAGCTTCTTTTTTTTTTTTTTTTCTGCCCAAGGAAGAGGTGTTCTATTCCACCCTGAGGAAATTTGAGCATTGGCGTTCTATTGCTCACTTGATGGGACAGCGTCTCTCACTCCTGCTGCTGCTGCTGCTAAGTCACTTCAGTCGTGTCTGACTCTGTGCGACCCCTAGACGGCAGCCAACCAGGCTCCTCCATCCATGGGATTTTCCAGGCAAGAGTGCTGGAGTGGGGTGCCATTGTCTTCTCCATCTCTCACTCTTAGATTCTGTGAATTCAGTTTCTTTCCTTTCCCTGAGGAATGTTCTGCCAACCAGAGCTTTTCGCTTTTTGCATCATGTTGCAGAATTGGAAAGAGGTGGGGTGTGTCCACCGAGCAGGTGTGAGAGGCATCTAAGGAGAGAGAAGCCAGGAGCCAAGGAGCGCGCGAGACAGGCAAGTGGAAGAAGAGGGAAGACCCTCAGGACCTGTGTGAGCTATTCACACTAGTGAACACACGAGCAAAGACCTGCGTTGGTTTGAAATTAATTTCTGGTGACTGAGTGGGTACTTGATCTTCTGAGATCAGGCTCTGAGTGTTACAGCTTCAATAGTGATCCATTTCCAACCCAGTCGCCCTTCTCTCCTTCAGTCTTAATCAGCCTCAAGCTCTGTCTGAACTCAAGCTCTGTCTGCTGAATCTCTGTACCCACTTGACCTTGTCGTCTTCTTTGACATTGTCCTACTGGCGCTTCCCGGGGGCTCAGTGGGGAGGAATCCACCTGCCAGTGCAGGAGACGCAGGAGACATGGGTTTGATCCCTGGGTTTGAAAGTTCCCTGGAGGAGGAAATGGCAACCCACTCCAGTATTCTTTCCTGGAAAATCCCATGGACAAAGGAGCCTGGCAGGCTACAGTCCATGGGGTCACAAAGAGCTGGACATGACTGAGCAACTGAGCATGTGCACACACACACACACACACTGCGAATGACCGGCATCTTCCATCTGGACGATGAGAGCAGCCTTCTAATTGTTGTCTCTGCTGCCACTCTCTAGGCCAGCAGGTACCAGGGATCAAATGCAACAGACCTTGCCCAGGCATCATCCACAGGCTGTTTCCGGTCCGCGGGAGGCTCTCCTCCCCCTTTGGTGAGGAGGGGCTGACGTTCCTTCCGTGTCCGGACTCCAGCATCATCGGTGTCTGGTTGCTGCCTGAAGTCTTGGTCCGGAGGTGGCACCCATCCTGCACTCACTAGATCTCAATCAGATGGCTGCAAGGGGGACCAGAAAGGAGCCCAGGAGTGGAAGTGGGTTTGGATGAAGAACAGCCATCTCTGCCTTGGTGAAAACAGTGACATTCTCTGGTCGAGGAGAAGGGTTCACAAGCCAGCCTCAGCTCAGTCACTAACCACCTGAAAGGCCCAGAGCACTTCACTCTGAGGGTTTAGTTTACCTGTCACATGGGACAGTTTGATGAGGCAATGCCTAGGTTCTAAGAAATCATGGTCAATGTTCACTGTGCTTCAGAACCATCCAGAAATATTGAGGCAGTGCTTTTTAAAGTGGGGCCTTTGTCTCTGCTGTCATGAGATTCCTCTCTCTATCTGTCCCTTAAAAAAAAATCCATGATGGAAATTGCTAATGAGTAGCATTTATTATGAAGTTCTTAGAAAGTGAAAGTGAAGTCGCTCAGTTGTGTCCAACTCTTTGCGACCCCATGGACTATAGCCCACCACGCTCCACCGTCCATGGGATTTTCCAGGCAAGAGTACTGGAGTGGGTTGCCATTTCCTTCTCCGGAAGATCTTCCTGACCCAGGGATTGAACCCAGGTCTCCTGCATTGTAAGCAAGACACTTTACCATTTGAGCCACCAGGGAAGTCCAATGAAGTTCTTCTTTGCTCCTAAATCCTTAAGCTTTCACTTGTTGTCACTTCCCCTTATTTTTATACCCATACAACCATTCCCGGTTGGAATTTTAAACACAGGTAATTGAAAGTGTATCTTGTAGCTGAGTAATAAGTGGAGAGCTTGTCCATCTGTTGGCAGAGAAGGTAGGTAGTGCTTGCCTCTCCATTGAATCTGTCTTCTTCAATTTGGTTTGCAGATGGCACCATCTGTTTCCAAAATCCATTTATCTGCAGTTGAGCAAGAGGGTGATAACCTTCCTGGGCGGGATTCAATCACCCCTCACTTCTGCCCAGCCTCCATCCTCCTGTCTCAGCTGCAAGAAAACTGACCATGGACAGCTGGGATCTCAGGCCAGCTCAGCCAGGAGAGCACTCTTTCCTCCAACAAAAGGAATGCGTCCGGCTCCCCACAAAACCCTCAGTCCCAGGTGGAAACAGGCTGGAAGAGCACCCTGAGCTGGCGAATCCCAATACACTTCTGCTGCCTGGGAAACGACCCTCTTGGGGAGCGTGTCCTGGGATCAGCACAGACACACTTTGTATGTTTTCCTCTCAATGATATTCTTGTCTTGCTGACGTGCAACATATTGAGAAAACCCTGACATTTGATAAACTTGGATGGCAATCCACTACATCTGATTAACCCTCTTTAGCATTAACTGTCGCTTCCTGCCCCCTACTGTGATGCTGAAAGCTTTAAGCATGAGTACAACTCATTTCAAGTGATAATACAACATCTCAGTTACAGGGCATCTCACTTTCCAGTGTATATGGAGAGTGGGGGAGGTGGCGGGAATAGGGCTTAAACCAACTGGAGTCTTAGCAAACTATAAAGAAGTTTGTAAGATAAGACAGCTGATTACAAATCAAGCCAAAGAAAGGTTTGGGGAGAATTAAACTCTTATCAATTCATTTCGCTGAGTCATCTGTGAACAATGGTTAAATATAGGAAGATCATTAAGAGGAGATTTACTTTTTTGAAATCTGTATGATAGTCAATTCATTCTTAAACACAACTGGTTAAGAATTTGGGATCATTCATGCTGCTAAGCAGGAAGAGAAGGGATGACAGAAGACGAGATGGTTGGATGGCATCACTGACTCAAAGGACATGAGTTTGAGCAATCTCCGGGAGATGGCAAAGGACAGGGAAGCCTGGCATGCTGCAGTCCATGAGACTACAGAGTTGGACATGACTGAGCAACTAAATAACAACAATAACAACCAGAGTCACAAATGCCAGTTTATCAACAACCTATGCTACATGCTCATTTCAAAAATATATAATTAAAAAAACACTATTGGTGTGCACATAAATTTTAAGCTTTATGTACATAAATTTTCAGTATTTTCCCCTAGATTGTTGACTACCAGTCTCTCTATCCCATTGGGCTTTCCAGGTGGCTCTAGCGGTAAAGAACCTGCCTACTAATGCAGGAGACAAGAGACGTGGCTCGGGAAGATCCCCTGGAAGAGGGCATGGTGATCTACTCCAGTGTTCTTGCTTGGAGAATCGCATGGTGGGCTACAGTTCATAGCATTGCAAAGAGTTGGGCACGATGGAAGCAACTTAGCACACACACATGCACGCATCCTACCTAAAAAATCAACCTGTATGCTTAATGCCAGTTAGATCATTGTTATTTGTACATCTCCAACCTTAATAGGAGAGGCTTCAAAATTTTGGAGGCTAGACTAAAAAGAGCTAACGTGGAACTGGGAAAATCCAGCAGAAGGACATAAACAATGGTGAGGTTTGTTTGAGTGAACCACAAACAAAGCAGGTTCACTGTTGACCCTGGGGCTCCCTGCTGTGAAAAGAGGAGAGAAACCAGACAAGGCTGCTCTCCACAGGACTGACATGCAGAAGAAATCCTGGTTCTACTTAAGCCTGTATTTCTATTGCCATACTCTGAGAACAATTAAACAAACACATCTATAGAAGGCGTATGATGTGCCAAGCACTGCACCAGGTACTAGGGAATCAAACAATCTTTGTCCTGGTTTCTATCCTCAAAGGATTTGTAATTGAGCTGGAGAGAGGTATGCAGAAAGAAGATGGGTGGTCCAAAGCCCATGGAAACGCCAGCGGGAAGGGAACTTTGAGATGTCATTTCTACCCCTTGTGCCAGTCAGACAGCACTAACTAATTATAGCACGCATTTTGTCTGAAATGAGTTGTAGTTGCTGGGTTTTTTTTGGGGGGGGCATTGCAACTACCATTTATTTAAAAAATATATGTGTCTCCTTGGAGGGAACCATGATAAACCAATTAATGTCCTGCTTTCACTGCTTCTTTGCCCTTCTTCTCTGGAAAAGGTAGAGAGCTGAGCATTGTTCAAACTTCATCACTTACTTAACATCAGAGAACTGACACTCCCTGTTCGCTCCCTCCCGTACCTGTGGCCTCACCAGAGTGAAAGAAAGTGAAAGTGCTTAGTCGCTCAGTCAGGTCTGATCCTTCGCAACCCCGTGGACTCACCAGGCTCCTCTGTCCATGGAATTCTCCAGGCAAGAATACTGGAGTGGGTAGCCATGCCTTTCTCCAGGGGATCTTCCCAACCCAGGGATCAAACCTGGGTGTCCCTCATTGTAGGCCAATTCTTTACCATCTGAGCCAAAGGAGAAGCCCATTTTGCCTTCAACCCAGTGTTCTGCTCAGGTAAAACTGTTGCCCTTTCTTTACCCACATTCTGGGCCTCTATCTTTACAGTTAGCCTCATGATGCTGGTAGGAGAACGATCAACAGACTTCCTAAATCTGGCTGGCAGCGCTTACAGTGTTTTCCACATGTGTCGTTTGCACTGATCATAGCACAGTGGGCTAGGACTTTTCCCAGCATGGGCCCCCACCCAGGAAGCCACTGACCAGCTGCAGCTGTCACGTACAAGGACACCCATGCGCCATCCCTGGTGTGGACTGTCTGCCGGGAGGAGGAGCTCATGTCTCTGTGGGTTTGTGTTCACTGATATTTCAGAGGTCAGTCTGCCCACCTATTTAGAGCTGAAGCAGAGGTGACAGAAAGGTTAAAGCTCTTAGGAACAAAGCAACTGAGTGTGGAAGAGTGTGGGCAACTTCAGATTCCCTGTTGCAGGGCTGGTGAGGTCTGGGATGTGGTTACATTCTGGGGGAGAGATGAGGCCATTTGTTCTTCTTTTTTTCCAACAAAATTCATTATATATATTTTAATAGAAATGTAGCTGATTTACAGTGTTTCAGGGGTCCAGCAAAATGGCTCAGTTACACATACATATATATGCTTTTTCATATTCTTTTCTTTATATGTTATTACAAGATATTGAATCCCTGTGCTATATCTGATAGATAGAGTGCCTGATGAACTATGGAATGAGGTTCATGACATTGTACAGGAGACAGGGATCAAGACTATCCCCATGGCAAAGAAATGCAAAAAAGCAAAATGGCTGTCTGGGGAGGCCTTAAAATAGCTGTGAAAAGAAGAGAAGCGAAAAGCAAAGGAGAAAAGGAAAGATATAAGCATCTGAATGCAGAGTTCCAAAGAATAGCAAGA
>SJXQ01012565.1:52989-81768 GCA_006408695.1 Aepyceros melampus
GAAGAGTTGACTCATTGGAAAAGACCCTGATGCTGGGAGGGATTGGGGGCAGGAGAAGAAGGGGACGACTGAGAATGAGATGGCTGGATGGCATCATGAACTCAATGGACGTGAGTCTGGGTGAACTCTGGGAGTTGGTGATGGACAGGGAGGCCTGGCGTGCTGCGATTCATGGGGTCGCAAAGAGTCGGACACGACTGAGCGACTGAACTGAACTGATGCAGTAGGTCCTTGTTGCTTATCTGTTTTAGACATAATAGTGTGTATCCTTTAAAACCAAGTTCCTGCTTTGATCCCTCCACCCCCACCTGCAGCTTCTCCCTTTGGTAACCATCAGTTTGTTTTCTGTGTCAGTGGGTCTGTTTCTGTTTTGTAAATAAATGCATTTGAACCATTTTTTGAGATTCCATATATAAGTGATATATGATATTTCTCTGTGTTTGACTTAGTATAATTATCTTTGCTGCTGCTGCTGCTGCTAAGCCACTTCAATTAGGTCCATCTATTTTTCTGCTCATGGCATCTTTTGCTCTTTTTAATGGCTGAATAATATTTGAGTGTGTGTGTCTGTGTCTCTGTGTGTGTCTGTGTGTATACACACATCTTCTTTATCCATTCATCACCTGTTCTAAGTCATTTGAGAGGAGATAGGATGAGGGAGTATGAACTGAGTTCCCATAAACAAATTCAACGATGAGCAGAGAGTGTAGTCTTGTCTGAAAGGGGTAATGTCAATGTCTCATCAAGCATCCCAGTCCTACCACTTGCCAAGGCTAAAGTATGATCCTTGGGACAGAAATGAGGGCTGAGATGGCTGTGTTTTGACCTTGAAAAACAGATATCATAGCAGGAAGTAAGACACTCACATTTTGCATAGACCAGAGGCCAGAGCCCACCAGATTGGAAAGATAATGGATCCTTGAGATGAGCAGACGTTTATCTTAGGAGCAGAAGCTATCTTTGAGAAATGTCCTGAAGAAATTCATTCATTCAACAAATACCTCCACAGGTAGACCACAGAGGCAAGCAAAATAGACCTGGATTCTATACTTGGTGGAGTTTATATTCTACTGCAAGAAATTATATTCTTCACTCACACCCACAAATGGTGACATGCCACTGGATAATATTTTGATATATTTCTATACTTCTTTTCTATGGCTGCTGTAATAAATTACCACAAATGTAGTGTCTTAAAAAGCAATTCAAATTAATTTCCTTAGAGGTCAGAAGTCCAGAATGAGTCATATGGGACTAAAACCGAGATGTCAGAGAATAAGAAAGAAGAAAACCCTGCCATTGGCCACAACATGGATGGACCTAGAAAGCATTATGCTGGGTGAGATAAGTCAGAAAGAGAATGACAAGTACCTTATTTCACTTATATGTGAAATCTGAAAAAGCTGGACTCATAAAAGCAGAGTAGACTGGTCGCTACCAGAGCTAGGGGAATGAGGGCATTGGGGAGATGGTATTTAAGGGGAAAAATTTTGCAACCAGCTGATCAATAAGTTTCAGAGATCTAACACACAGCACAGTGATTCAGACAATAATACTGTAAGTGAAGGTCAAAGCTGCTAAGAGACTGGATCTTAACTGTTCCTGCCACAAAAGAGAAATGACAGTTATGAGATGTGATGGGCGTGTTCGTTAACTTTACAGTAGCAACCATACTGCAATATACAAAGTATTGAATCAGCGCCTTGTACACCTTAAACTAACACAATGCTGTATGTCAGTGGGGCGTACCTGTGTGCCAAGTCGCTTCAGTCTTGTCTGACTCTTTGCGACACCATGGACCGTAGCCCACCACCAGGCTCCTCTGTCCATGGGATTCTCCAGGCAAGATCCTCTGGGCAGTTCTCCAGGAGTGGGTCACCATGCCCTCCTCCAAGGGATCTTCCCAGCCTGGGGATTGAGCCGAGTCTCAGGCAGCGTCTGCGTGGGCGGGCAGGTTCTTAATCAATAGCACCCCGGGGGAAGCCCCTGTATGTCAATTATTTGATTTTAAAAAGGTGTTGGCAGGGCTGTGTTCCTTCTGGAGGATCCTGGAGAGGATTTCTTTCCTTCGCCTCTTCCAGCTTCTAGAGGCTGCCCCAATTTCTTGGCCTGTGGCCACTCCCTCCATCCTCAAAGCTTATCCCTCCAAACACTCTTTCTGTTGTCTTATCTCTTTTTTCTGACTCTGACTCTCTTATCTCACTTTTGTAGGGACCTTTGTGACTACATTGGACCCGCTCGGATAACCCAGGAAAATCTCCC
Source organism: Aepyceros melampus (assembly GCA_006408695.1). Taxonomy (NCBI): domain Eukaryota; kingdom Metazoa; phylum Chordata; class Mammalia; order Artiodactyla; family Bovidae; genus Aepyceros; species Aepyceros melampus. The sequence goes on from SJXQ01012565.1 coordinate 55,252, forward strand.
ATCTCAAAGTACACACCATAGTCACCTCTGCAAGTCCCTTTTGCCCTTAGGGTAATGTCACTGGTTATAGAGATTAGGGTGTAGAGATGGTCATCTTTGGGCAGTCATTATTTACCTATAATAATAACTATCTGTTTTCCCTTTTAATTCATTTTACTTCTTCCATCTTCTCCATCACTCAAGCAGCAAGAAGGGCTTTCTCTATGGCAACCCCCAACAAAAGGGAAAAAAAAAGTGGCAGTAAGAAAATAAGAGGAAACTGAAGTCTATGATGGTCTTGAAAGCTTCAGTGTTCAATTCCAAGAGCCAAGCCCTTGAGAGAGGAAAGCTGGTCTGAATTCCAAAACGCTTCATTTGGAAAACCAAAAGCTCAGTTCTGAAGGATGAGGGTGCAGTGTTAATCCGTATATAATAGAGGAGAAGGAGAACTCACTTGTTTCTGTCCAAAAGTGGGTAAAGTCTTGCCCAGCTGGTCATAAGAGAGAGACCAGAGATGACTGGCATGAATTTAGGTCCCTGAGAAGGTCACAGCCCTGAGCCCTGCTAAGGTCAAAACCCCAGAAGATGAGTGGGCAGGATGAGCCATCAGTCACCAGGTCCCTGTGGAGTTTCCCTCAAGTCTCTCTGATGTTCGGAGATGTCCTGCACACCCCACACTTCTGTGCACCCCACGTGAGGCAGGAGGGCACCTCAGACATTGTTTCCCTCCAAATGGGAGTGTAAGGACCTGGAAAGGAACTGATGGAAAGGCCCCATGGTTTAGGAAGAAGTGGGGTTCACCTTCAGAGGCAGCTGTTGACACACAAGGAAAGGACAGGAAGGATGAGCCTCAACCCAGGAGAAATCAGCCAGGAGCAAGGCCGCCCACACCCCAGGCCAGCCCTGGTTCCTGCTAACACTGGAGCAGCTCCTGCTGGATGGTATCTGGACCGCCACCAGAGAGTGGACGCGGGGTGAAGGGAGGGGACCCTGAGTGCTTATGCTCAGATGCCGTTCTGACCATAGTTAAAGCAGAAGGCAACTGGGTTACCTTTAGTGGGACTAAGGGGAAATGGAAGGTGGTTTAGGTTAGAGAGAACCCCTAAAACTTAGACCTTAAAACCAAGGGTGACTCGGGTCTCGACGGCTTGAGAGAGGGCCACTCAAGAGGAAGGGGTGAGAGGGGTCCGCTCACAGGGAATGACGCTGAGAGGCCGAGATGGGCAGCTTTGGCACTGCTTCATCATCACCAGCTCTCTGATCCCATTTAACACCTTTTGAGGCATCAACCCTGTGTCTCGTCCGTACCCAGGTGGAGACCGATAGTAACCAAAAGTAACTGATGGAGACTTGGCCATGGGATGTTCATTCGGCCCAGAGCTCTGCGCGCATCATCTCATGGGCTCATCGCCTTAGGGCTAGGAAGCAGACTCCATCCCGTGTCTGTTCTGCATATAAGGACACTGAGGCTCCAAGAAATTGCCACTTGCTGAGGTTCCACAGGGAGACATTCTCTATCTGGCCAGAGTTTGTGGCTGGAGTCTACAACAAAAGAGGTCTGTGTTCACACTGTTTGGAAGGGGACAGCTGGCCAGGTCCACGCAGAAAGCCCACGGGGAGGAGGGTTTCATTCCCCCAGGCTGGTGATGCAGAACCCCATCTGGACCTCAGCATCTCGCCGACCGTTCCCTGCTCCTGACATTGGTGTGCCTGCCTTGCGGTGGGGGGCAGTTCTTAGAGTTTCTGAATAAACAACGCATGATTTCCTACAGCACCAATATTCCTACAAGATTTAAGAGAGACCAATGAAGTATTTAATTAGAAAGCAATTTTAATGTTTTCTTAATATGATCAAGCATACAAGAAGTTTTAGCATAATTAACATACAGACAAGCTGAAGGAAGAGTAGCAAGTCCAAACAAAAGTTGTCATTGTTCAGTCCTAAGTTGTGTCTGATTCTTTGTGACCCCATGGACTACACACGCCAAGCTTCCCTGCCCTTCACTATCTCCCGGAGTTTGCTCAAACTCATGTCCACTGAGTCAGTGATTACTATTTGAGTCCAAATAAATACCCATCATCTAAATACACACTTGTAATAATTCCTTACCTGTCCAGCTAAGTTGTTGAACCATTAAAGCGTGAGTTGCACACATCCTGACACTTTAACACTAAATATTTCAACTGTAGCTCTTGAAAATGTGAACTTTGAAAGTAGGGACCTTGATCGCAGCTGAGAGTATGAGTGATAAGCTCCCAATCTTCCCTAATGTTCAGCCATGTTCATATTTCATCTGTGGTCGCCAGATGTGTTTTATAGCTAGTCTGAGCTTTCTCACCAGAAGCCCATCAAGTTTCATGTACTGCATTAACTTAGTTATGTTTCCAAATTCTAATAAATTTTAAGTCTGCCACTTATTTTTATCAGCAGTGGCTCTTTGAAAAGACAAGCCCAGTTGCCTCAAATCAATGTCCCATATTCTATATTTGCTCGATTGTTTCCTTGAAGTGTGGCTTAATTTGTCCTTAATTCATAGACTGCCAAGTTTTCACAATTCATATTTTTAATGTCTATATATTTATAATTCATATATAACCACAACAAGAGGATGAGAATTTGCTTTGATCCAGGTAACTGTGCCTTACATGCATTGTCTCATGGAATCTTCACAACAACCTGTGAGAAAGACATCCTGACACTTTCATTCTGTCCATTTGCAACTGCTTTTCTTAGAGGTCAGAAGTCCTTGATGTCCTTCACCTCCACAAAATTTGCAATGACTGGTCTTTGAAGTGTTCATTCACCAGTTCACTCACCTGTCTTTGAAATGTTCAATCACTTTCTCTTTTTTTTTCCTTTAAAAGCATTTAAAGGGGTTAAAATGCACCTGGAATTGAACCCCTTTCTGTCGCCAAAGCCCAGGCACACTCAATCCGTATGCCTTTGACCCACGCTGAACACAGGTACTTTGAGGATGAGGCCACAATGATGTACGATTAGCTTTGACTGAAGTATATCTGCTTTACAATGTTGCGTAACACTGAATCTGCCGCCAAGTGAAGCAGCGATATGTACCCAGACGTCCCCTCTTTTTGGGTTTCCTTGCCATTTAGGTCACACGGAGCCCCGAGTAGAGCCGCCTGTGCTATATGGTGAGTTTAATCAGTTTTATCTGTTTTATACATGGGATCAACAGTGTAAATATGTCCAGAGGCCACTTGATAAGCTCTCTAATCTCCTGACATGCGGCACGAAGGCTCTGGCCTTAGCACAGACTCAGATCCAGGAGCACTGAGTAAAGCTCAACCTCCGCCATAGCCCATGATAGTGACGGATGCATAGGACATGCGTTTCCTCAGTGAATGAACGGTCATCTTCCAGGTTATTAATTCAGCCTGAGATATCTAAGAATAGTTAAAATCCTCAGTGGGGCATAGAGTAACAAACGGGACTGGGTTTAACACCTGGCTATTCCAGATTGTTCTTAAAGAGGGCTTGGCCACCTCAGGAAGGACATCACTGACCTTACTGTGATGGTGTAATCCTCTTGCAAATATCACAAGATTTCAAACAGTATATGAGTAGGAACAAGTAGCTTTGATGCTTCACACCTTGTCATAGATCCACATTTTACTAAAACATTTCTCTAAATTCAGATTTTCCTCGCACTGTCCTTTGAAATCATGGCACCCAAAAAGCTGACTTGGGAGAATGAAGAGGCGTCAGCTCTTTGTGGAGCTGGAGCATTTGCAAAATGAGCATTGATGAGTCAAAATTCACCCAAAATTCTCAGGAGGCCAGTGATAGATGGCAGCCATGAGGGAACCATGAACTTCTTGCCTTCCCAAGGGAATGACAAGTGCTCTGGGATCCCACAGGGCGGATGCTCTAATCTCATCCTGGCCCGGGGCACTGACTCCACACTGCCCAGAATTAGAAAGAACGTGAAAAATGAAAGTGAAGTCGCTCAGTCATGTCCAACTCTTTGAGACCCCATGGACTATAGCCTACCAGGCTCCTCTGTCTATGGAATTTTCCAGGCAAGAATACTGGACTGGGTTGCCTATTCCTTCTCCAGGGGATCTTCCCAACCCAGGGATTGAACCCGGGTCTCCCACATTGCAGGCAGACACTTTACCACTGAGCCACCTGGGAAGACATCCATCTATGTGCATCAAATAATGTGCATTTCAGGAGGTATTACAATATTTTATGTGCTTACTTTCTGCTGAGAATACCGAAAAGGAAAGTATTGCAGAAACGCTCTCATTGTTCTTTGATCACTGTTTCCCCAGCAGGATGCCGGGAGGGAAAGGCCACGTCTGATTCATCAGTATTTTCACCAGCAAGAACCTGCAAGGTGTCTGCCCAGCATAGGTCTCATTGCTTGATAAAGCCATGTTGAATACATAAAGGTTCTTGGGAGGAATTGAGATATAAAAGAGTGATTTCTCGTGGACTCAAATAGCACACTCTATTTCCTCTGCCTTGTTTGGTTTTTCAAAGGAGAACTCTAGACCCCATGTTCATTGCTTCTCCTGATAGGCGATCCCTTCAAGAGTAACTAAAGAGGCCTGCTGGCATTCAGATAACCACTTAAAGCTGGGGAGCTTATAAACGACTCTGATTTCGGGTCTTTGCTCCTAAAGCGTCTGATTCAGCAGACTGGGATTTTGCTCAGAAATCTCTACTTTTAAATACCTATTGGGATGATTCTGAGCAGGCCTATTGTGACAGCCACACATTTATTATTATTCAAAGCCAGCTGCAGGGTCAGCACACTTGGAGGGATTCATTCATTGCAAGATAAAAGTTCGATCATCTCAGGCTGTAGCTGAGCAGCTGAGGCATCTCAGTCGTGGCTGCACATCTGAGTTACTTGGAGGAGCTTTTTAAAAACAGGATGCTCTGCTCTCTTTCCAAACCACTGGGGTCAGATTTCTCGTGGCAGGGTTTGGGTGTTGTTTATGTTTTAGAGCTTCTCCACAACATTCTAGAGCAGCCATGATTGAGGACAATGGAATTAAACAAACATGTTTAAATACACATCAGATTGGACATCAATTTGATTGCCTTGCATTGACTTTCCAGGTCATTCAGATTAAAAAAAAAAAAATCCTTGCTTGCCATTTACGTTAATAAAGTGAAAAAAAGTGAACAGAAGTGAAAGTCGCTCAGTCGTGTCTGACTCACTGTGACCCCATGGACGGTAGCCCACCAGGCACCTCTGGCCATGGAATTCTTCAGGCAAGAACACTGGAGTGAGTAGCCATTCCCTTCCCCAGGAGATCTTCCTGACCCAGGGATCAAACCAGAGTCTCCTGCACTGCAGGGAAATTCTTTACCGTCTGAGCCACCAGGGAAGCCCTTGTCTTAATAATAGTCTTTACAAAGTACAGTCTGTACCATTCTGAACTAGGAAGAGCTGATTTTACCAACTCCATTTTTTACAGATAAATAAAGTGATGGTAAGAAAGGTAAAATGAGTGCATCCCTTGCACAGCTCCAAGGGATGGAATCAACGTGAAGGCGTTCAGCCCCTGCCCGCTCCAAGGGGTGGAATCAGCGTGAAGACGTTCAGTCCCTGCCCAGGGATTTTGCTCCTGCCCTACACAGCCTGCAGGTTATTGAAGATTTACTGCTGAGTTTGGTCTCCCTCCAGTTAGAGATTATTTGATAATTGCTTGTTAAAGGTCCATGTGATTCTTTAAGGTTGACTTTGAGTGGTAGGTAAATGTCCAGGGCAGAGGGGAGAACCCACGTGATATGTACTCTCATAGTAGACAGCCAGCCCAGGAAGGACTGAATTTTCTGTGATGTCCATAACATACATCTGATTAAAACATGATTCAAAGAGAAAATATCTTCAAAGACAAGCAGCTAAGGAAATCAAAAGTTTGCAGGGAAAGGAATAAATCACTTAGGGAAAGAGAGCAAAAACAAGATAACATAATGTATATATTTAGGATCAAGTTTTCTAATTTACTGCAATCTGTAGTACTCTGCATCTGACTACATTGGGTATAATTATTTCTGTCTAAATAATTTTGCAGGCTTGCAGCATAATAACTCAGGATCACAAATAGGAATCAACTCTGCTGTGCTCACAACACAGCAGTAATTACGTTCTTGAGTTGGTACAGCTCCTCACAGCTCACTGCAAAGTAATTATGTTTTTTTTTTTCCCCTTGGTGCAAAGCATATTAACCTGTGGAAATTACAAACCATGAAGCATAAAAAGAAGTCTATTTCTAATAGGAAAATACTGAATTTGGCCCACTAAAAATTCCCACCTAAGTGAATTAGCTGGTTCTGTAAGAACTTGCTGAAAGAAACCAGAGGTCAGTTCATCAGCTTCCCACCTGGATGGAGAGCACTTTTCAGTGGACAAGATATGGAAACAGCTACTTCCATGGAAGATCCCCTGGAGGAGGAAATGGCAACCCACTCCAGTATTTTCACCTGGGAAATCCCATGGGCAGAGAAGCCTGGCTGGCTACAGTCTATGGCATCGCAAAGAGTAGGATACGACTGAGTGACTGAGTGTGCGTACAGTCCAACAAAGACAAAAAATGTGCCTTTTCTTGTGGAGTATTCCAGACCTATCCAGGTTGCTACCTATGTCTCAGTCATTCCCTTTCATGGCTGTATTCTCTATTCTAGGAATATATTACAGATTGTTTATCAACTAATAGTGGCCTCCAGGGAGTTTGTGAAGGTTTGGTGTGGAATTGAGTGAAATGTGATTAAGGAGAAGTACCCAGTGAGTTTCTGCCTCAGCTGCGATGTTTTACTTCTTAAACTGGATGGTGGCCATGCAATATTTGTTGCGTCAGTTCCCATAACTTTGGCTCATCTGACATCATTTATAATTTCTATGATGGCTAACTTCATGTGTCAGTTTGGGCTAAAGGATACCCAGGTATCTGATGAAACTGTCCCTGGGATGTTTCTGGAAGAGATCAGGGTTTAACTGGTAAACCGAGTAAAGCGGCCCACTCTCCCCAAGGTCATGACCGTCATCCAGTCCACTGAGCACTCAAACAGAGCAAAAAGGAAGGGCGGGGCCAGCGCTCTCTGCTCGGGCGGAGACGCCTGTCTTCTCCTGTCTTCTGTGAGCTCCTGGTTCTTGGACTTTCAGTCTCAGACCACAGCTTACACCAACAGCCCCCGCTTCTCAGGTCTTGGACTCTTTGGATGGAAGTGTACTACCAGCTTTCCTGGTTCTTCAGCCTGCAAACGGCACATGGCAGGACTTATTGGCCTCCATAAATACATAGGCCAATTCCTATAATAAATCTCCATTTCTTTCTGAAGAACCCCAATAGTATTTCTTTTTACAAAATTAAAAATACAATTTAGGGAATATGGCAGGGAGTATATTTTGGGAATTATCCAGAATCTCTGCATAAAAACAGCAGCTGCATTGCAAATCAAAACCCATGGACAAAATTTACAACAAAACTAGGCAGTGAAATATTCCTGAAGACTCCAAAATGCAAGGTGAAGGAGGTCCATGGGATTCTCCAGGCAAGAATACTGGAGTGGATTGCCATTTCCTTCTCCAGGAGATCTTCCCGACTTAGGGATTGAACCCGGGTCTCCCGCATTGGAGGCAGACGCTTTAACCTCTGAGCCACCAGGGAAGCCTCTCTATGAAGTTAGGAACGCTATATTTGAACCAAAGTGAAAGTCACTCATGTCTGACTCTTGGCGACCCCATGAACTCTGTAGCCTGCCAGGCTCCTCTGCCCATGGAATTCTCCAGGCCAGAACACTGGAATGGGTACCTATTCCCTTCAGGAGATCTTCCTGACTCAGGAATAGAACCAGGGTCTCCTGCATTACAGGCGGTTCTTCACCAGCTGAGCTACCAAGGAAGCCCCATATTTGAGCCAAGCCTCCTTCCAAGCCTTCTTCTAAAAGTTAAGAAAAACTATTTTTCATTTAAAAAAACAAACCTATAATTCAATCAAGATCAAATCCAATACAAAATTACATAGGAAAAAATAGATTATGAAGCAGAATAACATCTTTACAGACAATGAAAGCACTCTAAACATTCATTCTAAGAAAAAAGAAGCCTATTTTAAAATGAGCTGAAAGACACGAAGCAAACAGCATAAGACACAGAAGAACAATGTAAATCAGAGTTAGAAAAACTCAGAGTGAGACCACAGAAGTCAGAAAACACTTGAAAATAAAATTATAATTCAATCAAGATCAAATCCAATACAAAATTACATAGGAAAAAATAGATTATGAAGCAGAATAACATCTTTACAGACAATGAAAGCACTCTAAACATTCATACTAAGAAAAAAGAAGCCTATTTTAAAATGAGCTGAAAGACACGAAGCAAACAGCATAAGACACAGAAGAACAATGTAAATCAGAGTTAGAAAAACTCAGAGTGAGACCACAGAAGTCAGAAAACACTTGAAAATAAAAATTTTTTTACATGTAATTGAAAATGAGGATTAAACTAGAAAGGATGCAAGCATCAATAAGCAACTAATTTCTTAGTAAAAATAGTAGGTTAAAATTAAAAATAAAATATTATTTAAACATTCATGATAATATGACAAATATTGAAGACAGGCAAAGAAGATCCAAAATAAAGACAGTCGTACCTAAAGAAAAATCTAAAGAAAGGGTGCAGAATAAATTATATACACTCTAATGTAAGGAAACGTTCTTGAAATAAAGACAAAAATCTGAGACTACATACTGAAACAGCACACTGTTTATCTGAGAATACTGCCACAGAGCCGAGAAGAAGATAATTTCTAGTAAAATTACCAGATTCACTGTAAGGAAAAAAATCCTTCTGATAACTAAGTAAAAATAAAATAAAATTATTTTATTATCAGATTATTTCTCCAGTGCTTGTTTGCCTGCCAGAAAAAAATGAAGTAGCATATTTAAGATATTTAAGGAAATAAAATGTAAGCCAGGATTTATATACAGCAAAACTGATATTCAAGTAGAAAGAGCTCAAATGGTTACGAAGATAAAACAGCTCAGAGATTACTGTTTATGTGAGATCTTCCCAAGGACCTGACTAAGGAAAAAGCTTCAGACAACAAAATTATCAGGGTCACACGCATAAGGACTGTCAGCGAGCATTAAACATATAGTTACTTAAAGAAATAGAAGAAAGATTAAATAAGAGCTAAAAGGGAAATATGTGTGTGATGGCTCTATGATTTGAAATACAGCTGCAGGATCAGCACAGTGAAAAAATTAAAAATTTTTAAAAATACAGTTGGCAGTAGTATTAGAATTGTCATAAAACTCCAGTGTGTATAAGTGGAATGAGGTCATTTTGGAGTCATTCTACCTTTATCATCCCCTGTGTCCTTTATAATCAAGACTTGGTGTAAAGGAATAGAAACTTCCAGATGAAACTGTTGTTGTTGTTTGGTCGCTAAGTCATATTCGACTCTTGCGACTGTATCCCACAAGGCTCCTCTGTCCATGGGATTTCCCTTTTCTCCTCCAGAGGATCTTCCCGACTCAAGCATCAAACCCAAGTCTCTTGCCTCTGCTGCATTGCCAGGTGGATTCTTTATCCCTGAGCCACCAAGGAAGCATGTCATATAGTCAAGGTCAAGTTAAATTCCCCTGTAGCCTTGAAGATAATTTGGAAATGCAGGTATGAATCCACAGATTATTAAATCTTTATTTGGGGTGAAATGCATATAGCTTCTAATTCTGTACACTATAGCTGTGTACATCCCTTAGCACTGATCATTCCAAGAAACCAAACTGTGGTCCTGAAATATCATTTCCCAGGAAAGACAACTAGGGCTTAGAGAATTTACTGACTCCAGGTCTCAGGCAAGATATGTGTAAGATGAATTTGGAACATCTTGTAACAACCAGATAGCAAGGGAACTGCCTCCACTGATCAAATATGGGATAATTAAAGTGAGTGCCAACAAGAAAAAGAGTTGCAGAGAAATGAACTCTAACAAAGTTAAATCCTGGAACAAATGACAGGGACCAACTCACCATCTTGGAAGCTGGGAAAATAGAGAAAAGAATCAAAATGTATCCCAACTTGACTATGTAAACTATGCCAGTGGATGACCAAATAGCAGGTGGAGGAAATATCTCCTTAGAAAGTTATTCTGTGAATCCACTGAAATGAAGTGGTAGAGTCACACCTCTATAATACAACCTCCAGTGAATTAAAGGATCAAAGCATTGAGCACCATGACTGCTAACATTTAAAAGAGCATAAGCCAGCTCCTCTTTCCTCCTAATGAACAAACACAACTTGTGGTCTTTGCCAAAGGTGTTTAACCTGAGTCTGATTCATCTGTCAAGTTCCAGGACATGCAGAAAGCTGGGGCATATTGAGCATGCATTCAGCAAAGTCCAATCTATGAGAAATCATAGGTCAATGATGACACAGGTCATAAGGAAAAGAAAAGGATGTTGACTACACAAAACTTCAGAAACTATATTGTTTCAATATATGGGTGGGACTTTCCTAGTGGTCTCCGTGGTTAAGACTCCAGTGCTGCCAATGCAGGAACACAGGTTTGGCTTCTGGTTGGGAAACAGATCTCACATGCCTCGAGGTGCAAGCAGTACATGTGCGAGTGTGTGTATTTATACATCTGCTGTTGCTGCTGCTGCTGCTAAGTCGATTCAGCCGTGTCTGACTCTATGTGACCCCATAGACGGCAGCCCACCAGGCTCCTCTGTCCCCGGAATTCTCCAGGCAAGAGCACTGGAGTGAGTTGCATTTCCTTTTCCAATGCATGAAAGTGAAAAGTGAAAGTGAAGTAGCTCAGTCATGTCCAACCCTAGCAACGCCATGGACTGCAGCCTACCAGGCTCCTCCATCCCTGGAACTCTCCAGGCAAGAATACTGGAGTGGGCTTCCATTTCCTTCTCCAATGCATGCATACATGCTAAGTTGCTTCAGTCATGTCCAACTGTGCGACCCCATGGACAGCAGCCCACCAGGCTCCTTTGTCCACGGAATTTCTAGGCAAGAGTACTGGAGTTGGTTACCATTTCCTTCTCTCTCTCTCTCTCTCTCTCTCTCTCTATATATATATATATATATATATATATAGGCAAGACTAAACTATAATATCAAAAGATGACTTGAATGAACAAAAAAAGACTCCCAAGTGGCGTTGTAACTCAAAGTTAGATAGTAGTAACTTTGGGGAAGAGGGAGGTCTATAATTGGAATGGGGCACTGGAGGAATTTATAAGGTGGCTGGAAAGCTTCTATTTCTCGATTAATGACTGCAGGATTATTTACCTTCTAACAATTTACTAAGCTACTTCATAAATAAATAAATGACTAGATGGTACAAAGAAGGAAAGATTACTAAGTTTGGAATTAGAAACCCAGGGATTAAAAGCACAGCACCTCTTTCACCAGCTATTTCACTTGGGCAAGTCACTGAGTTTTGCTGAGACTTAGCTTGTCTCTTCATCAAAATGGAGTTGAACTTGCAGAGTAATGATAAAAAAAAATGGTAAAAAAAAATGTTTCTACCTCCATATTTTTGTCAAGATGGAATGAAATATGATAACGTCAGTAAATTTCTCTGAGCCTTGCTAGCACTGAAAAGATTTTGGGAAATGATCTTGGGACATGAATATGGATCCTAGAGGCAGCTTTGGTTTGGAAATAGGAGTTCTGGATTTGCCAGTCATGGCCTTAGTGACAAGGAAAAATCGTTCCTAAAATGGGGATAAAAGTCATACTTGCTTCCCTGGGTGACTGACAGCAAAGCAAGAAAATGGGCAGGGACCCTGGTGAGCTGCCCATTCACTGTCCACGGGGACATGGCTTGCCTCTAAGCCACGTTCCCAGCTGCCCAGGGGCAGGGGTGGGGGGAAATGGGCAGGGACCCTGGTGAGCTGCCCACTCACTGTCCACAGGGACATGGCTTGCCTCTAAGCCATGTTCCCAGCTGCCCGGGGGCAGGGGGGGGTCCCATTTGTCATCTCTGTGATTGTTACTTGCCGCCACTATGTCGATGCTTCACAAGGCTGCTGCTGTGTTCCTGCACAGATCGACTCTGCAAACGTTCTCATTGGAACATAGACACTCTCATCCTCTACTTCCTTCTTAAAGTGGGAGATAATTAGACCACAGGGCAAGAGTGTAGATTTGAGGTTTCCATTAACTGAGGTTCAAATCTTATCTCTATCTCACATCAGGCAGATGGCCTTGGGCCTGCTCCCTAACTTCTCCAGGAGGCTCAGTTACCTCCTTGGCAAAATTGGAATAATATGGACTACTCCATGGAGCTGGGGCTTGGCACAGCCACGGGCTTGCAGTAAGTGTTCAGTGATCAAAGGCAGCTCTCATTATTGCAACAAGGTCCACGACAAGCAGCCTCTGAAGTATTGCAAGGGAAAGTGTGTCCCTTACTTAGCATTGACCATAACAGAGAAGCTATTTAAGCCTCACATTTTATGTTCAAAATTCACGTGATTACTTCATTTTTTTATAGAAGACTTGATTTTTTTAGAGCAACTGTAGGTTGACAGCTAACTTGAGGGGCCATCCAGAGATTTCTCACGTACCCCCAGGTCCCCCACATGTACAGCCTCCCCGATGGTCAACACTGTCCACAGAAGCAGTAGATTTGTTACAACTGATGAACCTACGCTGATGCATCGTAATCACCAGAGTCCATGGTTTATATTAGAGTTCACTCTGCGTGTTGCTTCCTCTGTGTGTTTGAACAAATACATAATACCACGTGTACATCACTGTGGTATCATAATGAGCAGTTTCACCATCCTAAAAATCCTCTGTGCTCCACCTATTCTTCCCTCCACCCCTTCCTGCCTATTCATATGCTGTTTACATTCTCCTTCTTTGTTTTCTGGGAGAAAATACTTACATACTAAATCTAAGACAAATAGTTAACCTCCTAAGACACAAAAAGTGATTTAAAAAGGAAACATAAAAGGGTCATAAACCAGATTTTAAAAATAAGCACAAAACACAAAAAGTTTCAAATGTAAAGATAAACAGGACTTCCAAGTGGTGCTGGTGTAAAGAATCCACCATACCAGGAGACATGAGAGATGCCTGTACGATCCCTGAGTTGGGAAGATCTCCTGAAGCAGGAAACAGTAACCTGGTCCAGTATCCTTTCCTGGGAAATCCCATGGCCAGAGGAGGCTGGCGGGCTACGGTCCACGGGGCCAGAGAGTGAGACATGATTGAGCATGCGTGCATGAAAAGATAAGTGATTTTTCAATATATGAAAACATACTCAGTCTCGATCATAAACAGAAAGGCAAATTAAAGCTAACTGAAACACTATTTATTACCTATTTTCTGAAAAAAAGTGCAGATATGGAAGGACACCCTCTGTTCATATGACTGTGGAGAAATAGACTCTCTGGACGTTGCTGGCAGAAACATACAATTATATGAACTCCAGGAGAATGTGGAATTATCTAGCAAAACTGCTGTATTTGCCCTTGACCAAATTATTTCTTTTCTAAAAAGCTGCCTTGAAGACACACCTCCACAAATACAAGAGCAGCTGTGGTCAAGTTTGCTAATTGTGGCCTCTTTCTGTAATTGTAGATTGTTGGAACCAATCCAAATGTCATGAACGAGAAACTAGTTGAACAAATGATGGCGTGTTCATGCGGCGGAACACTACGCAGTCATGGAGGAGGCAGGCAGCCTCTGTATCGCTTTGGGGTGTTTCGTGAAGAGACGTGAAGTGCAGAGCAGTGCGCATAGAATGATGCTTTGGGGTAAAAAGGAAGGGGAAATATAGAGAAATGTATGCTTTTCTTATTTTTGAAAAACAAAAAGAAACTGCAAAGATAGCTAGAAATGAATGAAATGATTGTCTAGAAGAGGTAGGGGAGCGGGAACAAATTGAGAGGAAACACTGATGAAAATGTGACTTCTCAGAGGATCCCTTTTTTATACAATTTTGACTTTTGAATCCTGAAAGTCTTTATATATATTCAAAAAGGAAATTTATATATAAAAGAACAAAACACAAAGAAAATCAAAGCTAAAAATCAAACAGAATCTATAAAACTAACCAATATCAAGTTGGTAAAATAATGACACAGAAATGAGTTATTCTGAGTGACATTTGAACATAATATTCTGTGAGCTCTATCTCCTCAATGAATTGAACAACAAATAAATTTAAACTTCCTTTGTTTATTTCATTGATATAAATTATATTGGTATAGTAATTTCAAAATATATTAATGTATGTTGTAGGGTAAAGAAAATAAGTTAATGTGTTATCAGGAACCAAGATATTTAGTGTAAGAGAAAAGAGGAGCTAGAATTATAAAATCTAAAACATTTGTATATGTTAAACTTAAGTATCAAGTAACATATTTTTTTTAAATCCTGGCTTTACTTAGTGAAAGGGTCTATAGGCAAGAAACCTACCTGGCACCAAGATCTTGGTCTCTACATACCATTTTTCCCTGTAAGGAAATAAGGTCTCTCAAGGCAGGAAATAATGATTCAAGATAAAAATTGATGGTGATTCTGGGGTAAAACTTTAAGCCAGAAGACACAGAAATACTCCAAGACTAAATGGATCTTGTCAAGACACCCTAGAAATCATCATGGAACCTCACTGGCTAAATGGGAGATGGGTGGCAATCTGAACTTCAAAAAAAAAAAAAAGACTAATTCACAGAAAAATAAATATCCATGGCCTCCCAAATGGCACTAGTGGTAAAGAACCTGCCTGCCAGTGCAGGAGATGTAAGAAACTTGGGTTCGATCCATGGGTCAGAAACATGCCCTGGAGGAAGGCATGGCAACCGATTCCAGTATTCTTGCCTGGAGAATCCCAGGGAGCCTGTGTAGAGTCGCAAAGAGCCGGACACGACTGAAGCGACTTAGCAGGCACAATCGAGTGTATCCATAGGGATACATTGGAGGTGCCAGGGTAGGGAGAATCACTTCCCAGTGTTGGAGGTGGCTTTACACCAACTTCTTACTCTGAAAATTGGCAAAGGAAGCGGCGGGGGTTGGAAGGGAAGCATTAACTCTGTGTTTTTTGAGAAACTACAGTTTTACTTCCTGTTTATACTGGCCGCTCTTCTTTCATAAGATTAATGCTACCAAATTTATATAATAATAAGAAAATCACAAGAATCACCATTCTTCAGTTCTGAAGGAAATAACTGATACAAGCAAGAAGAGTCAAATGATTCTAAAACCATTCTGAAATGTTTGGAGCAGAATATATTGCCTGGTGCTAGAATATCCGCTCACAGATTCCTGACTTCTCCCAAGGGGAAAGCCCGCCTTCACAAGGTGAGACCCCACAGTCAGCCGTTCACAGCGCAGACAGTCTGAGCATCACTGAGACACAAGCCAACATCACAGCCCTCCAAGTGGTGTGTTATGACCTGAACATCACCTAGGAAACGTTCTTTCCAAAATGTTCAACCTGAATATAACCAGGCCACTGAATGAACTGCCGGTTGACAGCAAATTTAGGGAATATATCAAATGGTGTCACAGGAGACAACCCTACAAAGCCAAACATTGTAGAATTTAGCAGGTTTTATTCACTCAGTGGGCCTCCCTGGGGGCTCAGTGGTAAAGAATCCACCTGCAATGCAGGAGACATTAGAGATGCAGGTTTGATCCCTGGGTCAGGAAGATCTCCTGGAGGAGAATCCCACGGACAGAGGAGCCTGACAGGCTATAGTCCATGGGGTCACAAGGAGTCACTCAGTATGCACATTTCTTTCCTGGGGCCAAGGCAGAGGTTAAGTCACCAGCTCATCCCCAGAGGGCATGTGTTCTAGTGGGAGACACAGGCCTGGTCCTTAGAGCTTTCACTGGCTTTGGAGACAAAAAAGGATAAAATCCTGGTGCAATCACTCATGCTGTAGGACTGAGAAAGTAACTGGACACCTCAAGGACCATCTCCTCATTGTAAAGTGGACCTGATGAAAATGTCAAGATGACGTTTTCTTGAGTCTGTGAAGAACCCGTGAGACAATGCATGAAAAGCTCTTAGCAAGCTTATTTGGCTCAAGGCAAATGTCCAATACATTTAGTTTCCTTTCTCCGAGGTCCATTCTTCTTTTCATAAAAGCTTGAAACCACAAAGTGTTGGAGAGTGGCCTTTATCCCCTGGTGATCACAGCTGAGGGGACAAGTCTCATCACAGACACCAACTCCAGTAACTGAGGGGAGAGTCCAACAGCACTGGGTGGGGGAAAATTTTTTTGAGAAAAACACAATCTTTTGAAAAAGGAATTACTTAACCTGAAGAAAGATTGTTTCTCAGAGTTTCTTCAGAGACTTTCTGATCTTCATAGGAGATTTGACACAGAAACAGGTGTCAACCTCTAGAAACTTCTGGCATCGAGGGGGAAATGCTGCTTCTTTTTTCTTCCCAGTTGTAATTCTCCCTTCCTGGGTAGTTGATTTGATGAAAATACGGTTGGGCAAATAGAATCAATAACAAGCTACATGTGTTGAGATCTCCCGGGTCTGAGGTGACGCATGACTTCTGTTGCAGAGCTGGCGTAGGAACCGTACGGCCCACAACTCCTGCCCGCCTCCATTCTCCAGAGGAGCCTGCCTTGATTTGGCTGTGGGTACAAGTAATGACAGCAATAGGGAGGTGAGTTCAGCCTTCCGAGGCCTGCCTGTGGTTTTCTCTCTGAATCAACTGGAAGCCCATGAAGGCAAGGGACTTGAGTACCAAGTACCTCCTCCTGGTACCCCCCGCCCCACAGTTCAGTTCAGTTGCTCAGTCGTGTCCTGCTCTTTGAGGCTCCATGGACTGCAGCACGCCAGGTTTCTCTGTCCATCACCAACTCCCGGAGCTTGCTCAAACTCATGTCCATCGAGTCGGTGATGCCATCCAACCATCTCATCCTCCGTCCTCCCCTTCTCCTCCTGCCTTCAATCTTTCCCAGCATCGGGGTCTTTTCCAATGAGTCAGTTCTTCCCACCAGGTGGCCAGAGTATTGTAGTTTCAGCTTCAGCATCAGTCCTTCCAATGAATATTCAGGGCTGATATTCTCTAGGATGGACTGGTTGGATCTCCTTGCAGTCCAGGGGACTCTCAAGAGTCTTCTCCAACACCCCAGTTCGAAAGCATCAATTCTTCAGCGTCAGCTTTCTTTATGGTCCAACTTTCACATTCATACATAACTACTAGAAAATGACACATACATGACTGCTGGAAAACTCCTGGGTCTGTGTGGGACCCCCTCCCCCGCCCACAGAGTTAACCAAACCCAGCCTTCTCTATGACCAAAGTTTACAGATTTCAATTTCTTCACTGTGTCAGTGATGTCAAAGCATCGCAAAGTCAGAGAATCCACAGTTCCCCATTTTAAGGATACGTTCAAAGAGCTCAACGGTGTGAAAAATGCACCATAACATAGCATCTTCCTACCCCAGACTCCAGGGTTTATCCGGTGGCTCAGTGGGTGAAGAAGCGGCCACAGTGCTGGAGACACCGGCTTGATCCCTGGGTCAAGAAGATCCCCTCGAGGAGGAAATGACAGTCTGCTCTGATATTCTGGCCTGAACAATCCCATGGACAGAGGAGCCTGGCAGGCTACAGTCTATAGGGTTGCAAAGAGTCGGACACGACTGAGCAACTAAGCATGCATAAATAAATACCCAAGACTGCTAGTCCTAGAAGAAGCCATCGTTCACACTTTCTTTGGTATTCTTTCAGATATTCTCTCTCTCTCTCTCTATATATATATATATATATTTACTATATATGTAATAAATACATATTTTATATACATAAAATAAACACACTGAGTTTCTTTACATATATTGGAAATATTTATAGTGTCTCACCCAACTAGCTGTACGCTAGCTTTTGATCTTACACTGTGGAAAGACTTTTATCACTTTCTAGTTCATTAAAAACAGATTTTATATTTCAAGATTTGGATGTTAAATTTCTTAACACATATATTTTGCCACTTATGGAAAAGCCATTTGATCATTGTTTTTTGTTCTATTGACATCACGAATTATATTAACCAAATATATATTTGCCTTATGTCAAATTAAGCATGCATTTCCAGGGGAAAAATGTAGTCGCAGTAGATTTGGATTTTGTGATATATTGCTAGAATCCATTGGTAATCTTTTATTTTAAATTACTGCTGAGTTTCAGCTTCAGCATCAGTCCTTCCAATGAATATTCAGGGCTGATATTCTCTAGGATGGACTGCTTGGATCTCCTTGCAGTCCAGGGGACTCTCAAGAGTCTTCTCCAACACCCCAGTTCGAAAGCATCAATTCTTCAGCACTCAGCTTTCTTTATGGTCCAACTTTCACATTCATACATAACTACTAGAAAACGACACATACATGACTGCTGGAAAACTCCTGGGTCTGTGTGGGACCCCCTCCCCCACCCACAGAGTTAACCAAACCCAGCCTTCTCTATGACCAAAGTTTACAGATTTCAATTTCTTCACTGTGTCAGTGATGTCAAAGCATCGCAAAGTCAGAGAATCCACAGTTCCCCATTTTAAGGATACGTTCAAAGAGCTCAACGGTGTGAAAAATGCACCATAACATAGCGTCTTCCTACCCCAGACTCCAGGGCTTATCCGATGGCTCAGTGGGTGAAGCAGCGGCCACAGTGCTGGAGACACCGGCTTGATCCCTGGGTCAAGAAGATCCCCTCGAGGAGGAAATGACAGTCTGCTCTGATATTCTGGCCTGAACAATCCCATGGACAGAGGAGCCTGGCAGGCTACAGTCTATAGGGTTGCGAAGAGTCGGACACGACTGAGCAACTAAGCATGCATAAATAAATACCCAAGACTGCTAGTCCTAGAAGAAGCCATTGTTCACACTTTCTCTGGTATTCTTTCAGATTTTCTCTCTCTATATATATATATATATATATTTACTATATATGTAATAAATACATATTTCATATACATAAAATAAACACACTGAGTTTCTTTACATATATTGGAAATATTTATAGTGTCTCACCCAACTAGCTGTACGTAGCTTTCGATCTTACACTGTGGAAAGACTTTAATCACTTTCTAGTTCATTAAGAAACAGATTTTATATTTCAAGATTTGGATGTTAAATTTTTTAACACATATATTTTGCCACCTATGTAAAAGCCATTTGATCACTGCTTTTTTTTCTATTGACATCACGAATTATATTAACCAAATATATATTTGCCTTATGTCAAATTAAGCATGCATTCCCAGGGGAAAAAATGTAGTCGCAGTAGATTTGGATTTTGTGATATATTGCTAGAATCCATTGGTAATCTTTTATTTTAAATTACTGCATCAATATACATTGCCTTAGCCTTTTCCACTGTTTCATGTTGTGTTTGTCAAGTTTTATTTTCTGTGTGATTCTGGTTTCAGTATATAAGTTAGATTATGTACATATTGAGGTTTTGACAAAATTTACCTCTGAAACTGACAATTCTTTTTTCATAGAAATGTATATATGTCAATGCTCTGTAGCTTTGTATTAGTTTTCTATCACTGCTGTAACAAATAACTACAAACATAGCAGCTTGAAGCAGCATTCATTTATTATCTCACAGTTCCGTAGGTCAAAATACCATGCAGGCTCAGCTACGTCTCCTGCTTCAGTTCAGTTCAGTCGCTCAGTCCTGTCCGACTCTTTGCGACCCCATGAATCGCCGCACGCCAGGCCTCCCTGTCCATCACGTCTCTGCTTAAGGGTGTGCAAAGCAGAAATCAAGGTCTGCTGGCCTAGGCTCTTAGTGGACGCTCTAGAGGAGAATCTTCTTCCAGTGGCATTCGGGTTGTCAGAATAAGCCAGTTCCTTGTGGCTGTACGACTGACGCTCACTTTCCTTGCTGGCTGTTAGGCCAGATCCTCCATTTCTAAGGCCATTGGCATCCCTTGCCATGTGACCTTCCGTCTCTGCTCCAGCAGGGGAGCCAGGAGTTCCGCTTACACTTTGAATCTGACTTTCTCTTCTGCTACCAGCTGGACAAACCGCTCTGCTTTAAGGGCTCATGTGACAAGAAAAAAGTGCACCTACATAATCTCTGAACCTTAAGGTCAACTGTGCCATATCAGAGAACAGTCATGGGAGTGATAGCTCACCGTATTCAGATTCCAGGGATCAGCGTGCAGCATCTTTGGGAGACCAGTTTAGATATTCTACTTCAGTACTGTAGGACCAAAGGCTGCTTATTAATTTTTTCCACCAATGGTATGGGATTCCCCATGGCTCAGATGGTAAAGATTCTGCCTGCTATGCAGAAGACCCAGTTTCAATCCCTGGGTCAGGAAGATACCCTGGAAAAGGAAATGGCAACCCACTCCAGTATTCTTGCCTGGAGAATTCCATGGACAGAAAAGCCTGGAAGGCTACAGTCCCTGAGGTCGCAAAGAATCAGACACAACTTAAGCGACTAACACTCTCACTTCCCCTTTCTTGCACTTTCCATCAGTGGCATAGCATTAATGAAATATACTCTCATTCTAGAGCTTCCCCTATGGCTCAGCAATAAACAGCCCACCTACAATGCAGGAGACACAAGCTCAGACCTTGAGTGGGGAAGATACCCCAGAGGAGGGCAAGGCAACCCATTCTAGTATTTTTGCCTGGAGAATCCCATGGACAGAGGAGTCTGGTGGGCTATAGCCCATGGGGTTGCAAAGATTCAGACACGACTAAAGCATCAGAGCACACATCACACACACTTATTATAACAATTATTTAATTCCATTATATCTACTCTAAACTTTCAATCTCTTTGGTGATTTTTTCTATTTATGTTTCTCTGGAGTGGGTTTGCCATGCATTCCTCTAGGGGATATTCCCAACCCAGGGATCGAACCCAGGTCTCCCTCACTGCAGGCAGCTTCTCTTAATTATTTTAGTTAGAATTTATCTCCCACACTGCAAAGAACCATCTCTTGAAGTAATATATTCAGTCTCCTGGGTTTCTATGTTTTACACATTAATTTCTACTTTTATCTGTATTATTTCATTATGGTTATGTTTGTCTTAAATATGGTTTGTTTTTACATTCATTATTTAAATGACAATTCATTTATTTTCAGGCTTTCTTGTTTCATAACAGGTATTCAAAGTTGTGGAAAATTTTTAAATCTTTTCGCTACTCAGAAGTGTTGACATATACAACTTCTACTTTTTTAAAATTTTAATTGTTTTCAATTTTTAATTTTTTTTACTTTTTGATTATTTTAGGAGTTATTGTCTTTACTTCACTTACCATCTTTGAAAGCTCTTATTAAAAAATGAAGAATCTGGAACTTCCCTAGGGGTTCAGTGGCTAAGACTTCACACTCCTAATGCAGGGGACCCAGGTTTGATCCCTGGTCAGGGAGCTAGGTCCCACGTGCTGCAACTAAGTGTTTGCATGCTTCAACTAAAGATCCCATGTGCTGCAACTCAGATCTGGAGCAGCCAAATAAATTTTTCTTTAAATCTTTTAAATGAAAAATACATGCATTTGCAATTTTTTCTACCTCCTCAACACTATCTCCTGATATTTATACTTAGCTTATGCTAGATTTCAAGGTTTGCAATATATATTCTGTTCTGTAGACATAATTATCATGTTTAAATAAGTTCATTGCTCACCAGCAATCATTGCATGCTGATTTTTCCATTTTGCTGAATTTTGTTGTCATGTAATATTTCAAAGAAGGGCTCAAATATTCTGTATGTACTTATATTACCAAATAACTTCTTTGAGTTTCTTTTGTTTGATACCATACAATTTATTCTTTGTCTTTAAATTTCAGACCACCTCTCCAGTTTTCCTTCTGTACCAGCTCTTCTTCTTGTTCTTTCCAAGTTCATATTCCGTTATCATGGGAGTTTTCTTCTGTTGTATCCTTGAAAATGCTTTCAGTTCCATTTCGTCTTTTCTTTTTCCCGAGAACACCCGTTTTCTATACTGTGCGTCTCTTTGGTCTGTATTCTATATGTAACATTTTCCCTATAATCTTTTAAACTTTCCCTTTTTTCCATTGTATTTCTTTAGATTTCGTCTTTATATCCCTAGAATTTTAGCAACATCACTCTCCTTTTGCATTGATTCCAATTTGGCATTTATTTCTGAACTTTTTCTGATTTTTCTCTTCCATTTATTTCTTAACCTCCCTCAGTTGATTTGTCTCTAGCTTCTGTGTCTCATCATCTGCTTTGGGGTTTTTATAGCTCATTAATGTGTGCTTGTTTCAGGGTAACCATACCGTCTTTTGTTTGCTAACACAGAGAAGTGCTTGTCCATGAATATCTGCTATCTCAGGGCATAATTATTCAGTTGTGTAATTTGGATCTATATTTGGCTTCAGTTCAGTTGCACAAAACGAAGCAGATCAAAGGCTAACAATGCCAATAGGATGAACTGGTCATAGCAAACACCCTCTTCCAACAACACAAGAGAAGACTCTACATGTGGATATCACCAGATGGTCAATACTGAAATTAGATTGATTATATTCTTTGTAGCCAAAGATGGAGAAGCTCTATACAGTCAGCAAAAATAAGACCAAGAGCTCAGATCATGAAGTTCTTATTGCCAAATTCAGACCTAAATTGAAGAAAGTGGGGAAAACCACTAGGCCATTCAGGCATGACCTCAATCCAATCCCTTACGATTGTACAGTGGAAGTGGCATTTGGCTTAGTAAGTTCTTTTCATTTTGCAGTATCATTTTATTTTGCAGTTTTACTTCTGAAATTCATGTAGTTGTTTTTTTTTTTTTTTTGGTTGCTACTCATTTTTAAAGAGTTCTTTTGCAGTCAGTCATTTACTCAGGAATAGCATGGGAGATGGGCCAGGAGAGCAAGTTGGAAGAGAACTGAAGAACGCTGTTCTACCTAGCAGAAGCTTTCCCTGGCTCACTGAGAAGCAAGGATTTACCAGGTCCTCCTGCTGGTGACAATGTTCACATTTTTTTCTGTGGACAGAGATCCATGTCTACAGAGATGCTCACCTCCAGCTGGCTTTCTTACAACATAACACTCAGATGGTCATCTCGCAAACACACTGTGTCTGCGTGAGTCCTGCGTCGGCACTGCCTTAACCAGAGTTCGGCAGTGTCACAACCTGCTCAGGGACGCTGCACCAGAACCCAGGATTCCAAGCGGTTTTGTCACTCAGTCCTGCAGAACTTGGGTTCCTGCCTAACATCTGCAGAGCTTGTTCCCTTGCTTGGCACCCACGCTGCATCCTCCTGCTGCTAAATTAGCAGGCTCACAGGTGTGTGTCCTCCATAAGCAATGTTTGCATCCTGGGAAAAAGGAGACTTCTCACTGAAAACCCACTCATTTTACAATAAGCCAAGAAGACAACACTACCAAAAATGTTTCTTTGAAGCCCAGAATTAACAGGTGGGGCTCTGAATACAGCAACATAAAATGACATCTGAGTCTTTGCCGAGGTTTATCGTTGACGATATATTGAGCAGGAGTATTAGCATTTTATGTTCTTCCTGAGGTTTTCCACTGCTTTTATTTTCTGTGAGTCAAGAAAATCAGGCCATACTTCGTAAAAAAAAAAAAAAAATCTGCCGTCTACATGTCTTCCTGGGCATTTACACCCTGATCGGACAACTCAGCTGTGATGGCAATATGTCTGATTTCAACCTTCCTAGTGTTAATTGGGAGACTTTGCGGACACATCGCATAATAAGGGTGGAAGTGATGGATGCAGAAAATGATGACATGTCAGAGGCATTATCGAGAGTGCTTAACGTCTAGATCCATTTCCAGCTAATGACCAAGATGGTATTAGGAAATCAGTGAGAGTAGACACCAGGGTCAGGCCACTGTACACTGATGAAATCGATGTAGTGTGGAAATAAAAGTAATAGCTATTGGCAAAAATTAAACTGTGTGACTCCGGTAGGCAGGGAGGAAGCTGGGGGAGCACACACAAGTCAGGGGAGCTCAGATCCTGTGAACAATTTTCATCTACAGAAAGAGAAGAAACAGAGAGGCACCGGCTTCCTTGAGAGGCCGTGATTTGTTTACACAAGTAGCAACACAAACACAGTTGCATGAAAATGAAAGACTGATTACAGCAAAGCTTTTGCAAGGAATCATATAAATATGGTGCAACGTGAAGAAATGGCCGTCTGCACTCTGAAACAGAATTGGGCTTCTGGAGTAATCGGGACTCCGCTTTGATTAGGGACCGCGGTTGCTGCAGACTGGATTCCTGACCCCACTCCTTCACTCCTGTTGTACAGTTATGCATGGATACAAACTCAGGCATGGGCGTGTTACTCTGCAGGCCCTCCCACTGCTGGAAGAATGTTCTTCCCCTGCCCATTGTTTGGGTCTTGGCCATATGACTGGTTTTGGCCAGTGGAGCGGTAGTGGATGTGACGTGAGCCCAGGTCTTAACCCAGGCCTTAACTGCTGGCATAGTTGGCGCCAGTCCCCTCCCCAGGCACCACCCCTGTGGCAGTGCAGGCATTTGCCCCTCCATCGTGCCACTGCCCATCAGTCCTGCTCTCTGCTGCCCAGGTGGAATGTCGTGAGCACCGAGCCCCTGCTCTAAGTACCTGCTGGCCTTTGACCCTCAAAGCGCTAACAGACTCCCGAGCTGTTGCCAGCCCTGATGCATCCTCCTCTTCTTTGCCTCCTCAGCCCCCCGCCAGCATTGGAGAGAGTGAGTCCTGGTTCCAGTGTCACTTAAACATCACTGGGGAGAGAGCAGAGACACAGCCAAGGCACGGCCTCAGCTTTAAAAGGTGTTGCTCTTTTCTGGTTTAGAGAGAGTGAGAGCTCAAGTGTCCCATCTCTGCCCAGCCTGGGGCCCTCGTCCTCCCTCTGTTAGGTCTTGGGTAGGGCTCCTCTTGCCTCCCAAGCCTCCCTGACAACCCGCTTCTGGCCTGGGTTTGGCTCACAGTTTCGTCCCAGGAGTGATGAGATGGCAAGCCTCCCATCCTCCGACTCCTCTTGTGCTGCAGCCAATGTTTCCACCTGCATCTGAGGTGCAGACATGGGCCGGGTCAGGGTCTTCATTTCGGACCCCTGACTGTTGGACCAGCTGCTAAACACCATTCTGCAGGTTGTTCACCCCCGCCCCCACCTCGGGCATCACGAAGGGATCACAGGAAGAAACCAGTGCCCGGGGCCACCAGGATTAGAGAACGGACAGATGGTCTCCTGCCTGGAAACCCTGACAATGTGCTCGGGCTCAGCTGTGTGTGGGGGTGGAAGGGTGGAGTGGGGTGGAGTGTTCTGGACTCAGCTAAGTCCACTCTCCCAAGCCTCCCTGACAACCCGCTTCTGGCCTGGGTTTGGCTCACAGTTTCGTCCCAGGAGTGATGAGATGGCAAGCCTCCCATCCTCCGACTCCTCTTGTGCTGCAGCCAATGTTTCCACCTGCATCTGAGGTGCAGACATGGGCCGGGTCAGGGTCTTCATTTCGGACCCCTGACTGTTGGACCAGCTGCTAAACACCATTCTGCAGGTTGTTCACCCCCGCCCCCACCTCGGGCATCACGAAGGGATCACAGGAAGAAACCAGTGCCCGGGGCCACCAGGATTAGAGAACGGACAGATGGTCTCCTGCCTGGAAACCCTGACAATGTGCTCGGGCTCAGCTGTGTGTGGGGGTGGAAGGGTGGAGTGGGGTGGAGTGTTCTGGACTCAGCTAAGTCCACTCTGGACCCCCAGCCAGCAGGCGGGGTGCTACCAGCCGAGGCCTGCGAAGATGCCGGAAGCACAGCGTGCCGTAAGCAGCTGTGATCGCTGAGTCTGCACAGGGAAATGGAGCAGCTGTCTGAACGCACCAGTCATTGGGTGCTGCTGTTGGGGCTCACAAGCCTCTTCAATCACACAAGATTAATTTTCAAGAGGCAAAGACCACTAGGGAAGAGAGGACACATCCCGGGGCGGTGGATCTCAGGAGAGAGGATCCATTACAGACACAGATCCTTACTGGTGCCAGGATCGCTTCCAGAAGCCCCAGTCTACACACTCTCAGGCCTAGAGCCAGAGAGGGATGGATTTAAACTCCAACAGGTGGAGTCGGCTGGCTAAGGGGGAACCACACCCAGAGATGGCCCAGATGTGTGCTGCAAGAGTAAATTCAGGCCCAGCCCCTTCCTTCTTCTCATCATTAAAAAAAAAATTAAAAATTAAATCCCCTCTGCTCTAAAGAACAGGAGGCGGTGCACATCCTTCTCCTGGCCAGAAGGGCACGTCGGCTTGGGAATGTCCTTGAGTCTCTGAAGCGGCCTTAAGACACCGTCAGTGACGTGTGCATCGTATGACTGATACATACTACAGCAGCTATCTGGGCTCCTCAGAGGAGACGCTGATGAACTGCTGCCTGTAGAGGCTCCTGCCTGGGAAATGAGCCTGGAGGACACAGCCAGGAGGTGAGTATGGAGAAAGCGTCAGTTCATTACATACAGCAGACGCTTCTAACCCATTCAGGAGCCGAAGGGAGGCTTTGCAGCAACTCGGGATGGAAGCTCTGGGGAGGTACGAGCGAGGAATCCAACGAGGGCTTAAAGGCCTGT
>SJXQ01012565.1:81984-118464 GCA_006408695.1 Aepyceros melampus
TCATCAGGGTCCTGCCGGACAGGGAAAGGGCCTCCATGAAGAATTTGGGGGCGGTGAACCACAGCGGGACAGGCCAGAGCCCAAAGAAGGACTGGAATGAAGCCAGAGCCTTTAGGATCTTGAGAAAACAAAGAACCTGAGATGGATAGTCCTTAGAAGACGAGGCAGAACATATAGGGGCTCCTGCTACCCGGGTCCTAAAGAGGCAGTCCACATGGGAGTTTTCAGGCAGTGAAACTAACCTGTGTTAACTCACTAGAGCGGCTCACAGAGCTCAAGTAAACAGTTCACTGATAGATTACCTGTTTGTTACCAAAGGATGTAACTCAGGAATTGCCAGAGAGAGGAGATGCTCGGAGCAGGGGAGGGGTGTGGAGCTATGCTGCCCTCCTGAGAGGCAACTCTCTCCCAGGGCTTCCGTGTGTTCGCCAGCCTGGAGACCTGCACTCCGGGGTGTTCGTGAAAGCTTCATCACAGGGCCATGACTGATCCTTTAGTCAGTATCCAGCCCCTTCCTCTTCTTGGAGACAGGGAGGGGAATGAGAGTTCCAAGCTTCTAACCACGGCTTGGTCTTTCTGGTGACCAACCTGCACTCTGAAACCATCCATCAGGTCACTACGTTAGAGCTAAGTCACTCCCACCACCCAGGAAACCCGCCCACAAGACCTAGGAGCTCTACATTGGGAGCTGGAGTCAAAGACCAGATATTAGAGCAAAAGATGCTCCTAGTGCCCTGACTACTTAGGAAGTGCCAAAGGTTTTAGGGGCTCTGTGGCAGGAGCAGGGAGTAGAGACCAATGCATGCGTTAGCTGTTACTTCACTGAGACAGAGAGGTGATCAGGGAAATCCTTTGTGACAGTCCCTTGACCTGTTGCTGGCTTTGAAGAGTGAGGAAGGGGCCACACACCAAGGAAAGCAGATGCCACCAGAAGCTTAGAAAGACTAAAGAAATGGATTTTCCTCTAGAGCTTCCAGGAGGAACCAGCCTTGCCCCCACTGAAGTTCATTTCAGTGAAATCTTATCACACGTCTAACCTACTGGACCATTAGCTAATACATTCGTGTTGCTTTAGACCAATAAGGTTGCAGTAACTTGTTCCTTCCACCCTAGAAAACTAATCTGTGAAGAGAGAACACTGACTCAGCCAGTGCTGGCGGAGCACTGTCCATGCGCCAAGTACTCTCCTTAGGTGTTTTCCTGTTCCATCCTGATAACAACTGTAGAAGGAGAGCGCCTTATTTACTTCACTTTAGAGGTGAAGCGACTGAGTCGTAAGATTATTGCTTCAAATATAAAAGGTGTTGGGACACGAATTGGAAGGTGGGCGTGTGGAGTCCAGCTGCTTCCCTGCAAGGTTTTGCAGTTAGGAAAGGAAGGAGGTAGGAAGGCCCGCAGACCACTCCAGGGGCTCTGTTGCTGCTAGACAAAGCACCTAAGGGATGGAGGAAGAAGCCAGAATGGGCCACATGTGCCCAGAATCCCTCCACCTGGAGGTCTTGGACCCTGAACCTTGGCTCCCAAGCCTCTCTCAGCACGTTTCTTCTCTGATTATCTGACTCTCTAGAAAGTCCGTGAGCAAATCGTCCTCCTGATTAACTTCTACACCTCCCAGCTCAGTGGAAGTTCACCAGAGTGCGGTGGTGACATCAGCATGCTGAGGTCCCAGTTCTCCTCTGCCCACCCGGGGTACCGTGACCAGCGTGCCTGCAGGACCTGTCTGAGCAGTCAGTGGAGGGGTGTGAAGCTCGGCCATGCCCTTCCAGAAAGTTCTGCATCAGTCGTGTCCGACTCTTTGTGACCCCATTAACTGCAGCACGCCAGGCCTCCCTGTCCATCACCAACTCCCAGAGTCCACCCAAACTGATGTCCATCAGGTCAGTGATGCCATCCAACCATCTCATCCTCTGTCGTCCCCTTCTCTTGCCCTCAATCTTTCACAGCATCAGGGTCTTTTCAAATGAGTCAGCTCTTTGCATCAGGTGGCCAAAGTACTGGAGTTTCAGCTTCAGCATCAGTCCTCCCAATGAACACCCAGGACTGACTCCTTTAGGATGGACTGGTTAGATCTCCTTGCAGTCCAAGGGACTCTCAAGAGTCTTCTCCAACACCACAGTTCAAAAGCATCAGTTCTTCAGACCTCAGCTTCTTTACAGTCCAACTCTCACATCCATACATGATCACTGGAAAAACCATAGCTTTGACTAGACAGAGCTTTGTTGGCAAAGTAATGTCTCTGCTTTTTAATATGCTAAGTTGGTCATACCTTTCTTTCCAAGGAGTAAGCGTCTTTTAATTTCATGGCTACAATCACCATCTGCAGTGATTTTGGAGCCCCCAAAAATAAAATCAGCCACTGTTTCCACTGTTTCCCCGCCTATTTGCCATGAAGTGATGAGACTGGATGCCATGATCTTAATTTTCTGAGTATTGAGCTTTAAGCCAACTTTTTCACTCTCCTCTTTCATTTTCATCAAGAGGTTCTTTAGTTCTTCTTCACTTTCTGCCACAAGGGTGGTGTCATCTGCATATCTAAGGTGATTGATATTTCTCCCGGAAATCCTGATTCCAGCTTATGCTTCCTCAAGCCCAGTGTTTCTCATGATGTGCTCTGCATATAAGTTAAATAAGCAAGGTGACAATATACAGCCTTGACATACTCCTTTTCCTATTTGGAATCAGTCTGCTGTTCCATGTCCAGTTCTAACTGTTGCTTCCTGAGCTGCATACAGATTTCTCAAGGGGCACGTCAGGTGGTCTAGTATTCCCATCTCTTTTGGAATTTTCCACAGTTTATTGTGATCTACACAGTCAAAGGCTTTGGCATAATCAATAAAGCAGAAATAGATTTTTTTCTGGAACTCTCTTGCTTTTTCGATGATCCAGTGGATGTTGGCAATTGATCTCTGGTTCCTCTGCCATTTCTAAAACCAGCTTGAACATCTGGAAGTTCACGGTTCATGTGTTGCTGAAGCCTGGCTTGGAGAATTTTGAGCATTACTTTCCTAGTGTGTGAGATGAGTGCAATTGTGTTCAGTTGTGTCCAACTCTTTGGCTACCCCATGGCTGTAGGCCTCGAGGCTCCTCTGTCCGTGGAATTCTCCAGGCAAGAATATTGGAGTGGGTTGCCATTTTCTTTCTCTGGGGGATCTTCCCCACCCAGGGATCAAAGCCATGTCTCCTGTGTCCCCTGCCTTGCGAGACAGATTCTTTACCACTGAGCCACTAGGGAAGCCCTGAAATTGAATTATTTTGACCCTCATTTTTTTTCCTGTGAAATTCTGAAAACAGTGAAATTGGAAAAATAGAACCCTGGCTATTAGAATTCCCAATAGAGCCCACCTAGATGTCCCTTCCTTGTGGATTACTGGTTACCTAAAACTAATAGTGGGAAGGCAGATTCACCTGGGGATGAGAATGACCATTAGAGATATATCAGTGCAGCACCTGTTGTTGGATAATGAGAAAGAGGAGCCACCATTCTGTTTTTGCAGGATGGTAAGTTACCACCTTGGGGAAGAGGAGCCAGGAGAGAGGGCAGGGCAGGACCGCAGAGGAGATGCTCACGAGACGCCTGGGAATAAGCTGAGCTGAAAACTGGGAAAGGGCACCGTCTGACTTAACTGAGAGAACACACCCTTGGATTTAAATGACAATCTATGCAGCCCATTGCAACAGATACTAATTGTGAGTCCACTGTGCGCCAGCACGGAGATACAGGCGCGTCCCCCCCTCCAGGAGCTCATACCTTGCTGGAGACAGAAGGTGAGCCATCTACAAGCAGAAGCAGAGCGTCAGTAGCCCCACTGCCATAATTTCTTATATCAAGAGGTTAAAAGGGAAAACCATATGGCCATCTGTATGGATGCCACAAAGGCCTTTACCAAGATTGTGCATCAGCTTCTGAGAAACATTCTCAGTCCCTGGGGAGTAAAAATAAATTTTCGAAAATTAAGAGCATCTATTAGAAGCATCAGGCAGGCACCATCATTAATAATCAATCACGAGACATTCCCATTAGACTCAGAGCGGCAAGCTGCCAAACACGGGCACACATCTGCCTGCCCATGTGTGTGCCCCGCCGTCGCGTGCTGTTTTGCCGCTCGTCCCATAAGTGGTGCCGTGTCTGCCTGATCACTTGAATACGAGCTGCCCTTGTGACACACTTGAATCATGGGGCATAGAAAGAGTGACATCGTGTGAGTCCAAGCCGAGGACCCCGGAGGACTTGGGTTCCTGTCCGTGCACCTGGGGAGCATGCTGGAGAACACCCTGGGGGGGGAGTCTAGCCTCACCCACAAGGGATGTAAGACCATGTGGAGCCGACAAGGACGGTCCCACCTGACAGCCAGCACCAACTGCCAGACTTGTGAGCAAGGCCATCTTTGGAGACTCTGCCCTGGTCAAGCTGCAGATGAACACAGTGGTACGAGGAATCCC
Organism: Aepyceros melampus; assembly: GCA_006408695.1. NCBI lineage: Eukaryota > Metazoa > Chordata > Mammalia > Artiodactyla > Bovidae > Aepyceros > Aepyceros melampus. Next base: position 86,425 of record SJXQ01012565.1, read on the forward strand.
GGGTGAGACCAGCAAAGGACGGACAAGCCCAGAACAAACCGCTAACCTACCATGTGATGAACAAATGAAACAGTGGCGATTCTTTTTTTCTTTTGTAATGAATTTTTATTGTAGTATAGTTACTTTGCAATGCTGTAGTTCCTAGCGTTGGAGAAGGCAATGGCAACCCACTCCAGTACTCTTGCCTGGAAAATCCCAAGGATGGAGGATCCTGGTAGGCTGCAGTCCATGGAGTCGCTAGGAGTTGGAAACGACTGAGCGACTTCACTTTCACTTTTCACTTTCATGCATTGGAGAAGGAAATGGCAACCCACACTAGTGTTCTTGCCTGGAGAATCCCAGGCACGGGGGAGCCTGGTGGGCTGCCGTCTGTGGGGTTGCACAGAGTCGGACACGACTGAAGTGACTTAGCAGCAGCAGCAGTTTCTAGTGTGCAGCAAAGCGAATCAGCTATATGATACATATATGTATCCCCTCTTCTTTGTGTCTTCTCCTCCTTTAGGTGAGAAGAGCGCTGAGAAGCGTTCCCTGAGCTGTACCGTGGGTTCTCATCAGTTGCCTATTTTATACATAGTGTCAGTGGTGTGTACATGCCACCCCAGTCTCCCAGTTCATCCTGCCACCTCCCTTCATTCACCCTTGGCGTCCATGTGTTTGTTCTTTATGTAACGTGGCTGCTCTAAGCCACTGCTTGTGGGGTGATTCATTGTATGTATTAGTTTGTTAGGGCTGCAGGAACTAAGTACCCGACCTGAATGGCTTCACCATAAAGAGCAGAAATGTTCTCTCACTGTTCGGGAGGCCAAAAGTCTGGAATCAAGGCGTGGACAGTTCTGAAGACCGGGAGGGAAGGGTGTGTTCAGATCTGTCTCCTTGGCTTGCTGGTGGCCATCTTCAGCGTCCACATAGCCTCTTCCCTGTGTGACCAGTCTCCTCTCTTTATAAGGCCACTAGTCAACTGGATTACCCTCCACCCTTGTGACCTCATTCTGATGTGATTACTTCTGTAAGGACCCTGGGGTTCCCAGCTGGTGCTATTGGTAAAGAACTTGCCTGCCAATGCAGGTGACGTGGGAGACACAGGTTCCATCCCTGGGCTGGGAAGATCCCCTGGAGGAGCTATGGCAACCCACTCCAGTATTCTTGCCTGGAGAATCCCTTGGACAGAGGAGCCTGGTGGGCTACAGTCCACGGGGCCCCAAGAGTCAGACATGGCTTAGTAACTAAACCATAACTTAGCAACTAAACCGTGTGTAAAATGAACAGTGAGTGGGAAGTTGTTACGGCACAGGGAGCTCAGCTCGGTGCTCTGTAATGAAACAGAAGGGTGGGATGGCAAGTGGAAGGGAGGCTGAAGAGGCAGGGCCTGCATCTATACCTATAGCTGACTCATATTGTCATAGAGCAGAAACTAACACAACGTCATAAAGCAATTATCCTCCAATAAAAGAATAAGATGCTTTCTCTTCACATAAGGTCAGATCCTGACATGCTGGTGGTTATATCAACATATAAATTGGGATTGGGGGGCAAATAATTCAAGCCCTAACATTATATGACAATTTTTGACTTATGTAGTGAGGAACAGGAATATTGCTATTATTCAACTTTTGTTCTGAAAGTTTAACTAATGTAATAAGGAAAGAGAAAGAAGCCACATGTTTAAATATTGAAAGGAAAAGACAAGATTGTATTACCATCTAACTGAAAACTATTGAAATGAAAAAGAGCATTTCCTAAGATTCCCACATTTAACATTAAAATATGTTTCAAAACCCTTTCCTTTATATCAGCAATAACCAGTTTGAGTATATAATTTTAAAGACTATATTTATACAGAATTGTAAATAAATGTTCAAATCAGCTTTATTAATAATAGCCCCTGAATGAGAAAAGAACTCAAACATCCATCAGTAGTCAAATGTCTAAATAGCAGCATATTCATGCAGAAATGATTATTCTATGAGGATTATTACTATTCATACTTTTGATGATTATACATATGTGGTATACATATTTTTACATAAAAATGTATTGAAAGCATAAAACTCATCAGCTCAATGTGGATGCATTCATTTTATTGTATGTAAATTATGCCTCAATGATATAACTTTCAAAAATTCTGATTTTATTAAAGGGATAAATCTAAAAATATTAGAAGACATTAAATGCCAAAGGAAAACTTAGAAGAATATTTTTATAACCAAATGATAAAAAAATTAATTATCATGACAGCAAAGCAAAAGCCACAAATTAACAGATTAAAATTTTGTTATATAAAACATTTCCAATGATTTGTATATCAAAAGGCATCATCAAAAAAGCTTGAAAATGAGCCACAAGCTTGGAAAACTTGCAACATAATCAGCAAAGAGTAGAGCCTCAAGAAAAACCCTGGTCTAGGGTGTGAAGTAAGAAAAGAAAAAACCATGGGAACTATTGGAAATTAGACCCTGGAACGGAGCAGATGGGGATATTAGATCCAAGTGAGTCTTCCAGGAAGGAAAACGAGAAGGGCTGGCAGATAGGTCCTGCCTGGGGTGTCCACCCCGGGTTGGGGGGAGCAGCAGGGACACCCCCTCCCGATGTGTTTAGCTCGATGCATGGTGACCTGGCTCAGCAGCTAAGGTGATAAATCAGTAACCTACCTCCTCCCCTCTCGGTGTAAGAGTGAGGACGAGCGAGTCCTATCTTCTACCCCAGCGGTTCTCAGACTTGTGGTCTCAGAGACTCTTGATAGGCTGAAACCTGTTGATGATCCCCAACAGGATGTAGATTGTGTCTGTCAGTATTTACTCGAGTGAAGTCAGAACTAAGAATGCTCCTACATGTTGCGACATCCCTGGCAGTCCAAGTGGTTAAAAATTCGAGTTTCCAGTGCCGGGGACTAGGGTTCAATCCTTTATCAGGGAACTAAGATCCTACCTGGTGCTTGAGCAGTGTCAAATAAAGCAAAAATAATAAAGTAAAAAATAAAAGGCAATTATAAAATAGACTGCTTCTAAATGTTTATTAATGCATTTTAGAAGAAGAATAAACCCATTATGTGTTAACATAAATCGTTTTATAAAAATTAGCTGTTTTTCAAAACAAAATGTGTGATGAGAAGAGTAGCATTTTGCATGTCCTTTAATTCTGGCTTAATAGGAGACAGTTAAACTGTATTGTCCGTTTCTATGTGCAATGTGTTTTGATATGCTGCCTTGGTTAAAGTATATGAAGGTAATTAGATCTCACACAGATGCGTAGTTGGAAAAAAGGGCTATGTTCTAATAGCGTCTCAGATCATTGTGGATGGTCTTTTTGCATGCTACACCAAAACTCACCAAGTTATAGGTTTAAATGTTTAGTTGCCGTGTGGAACCCGAAACTCCATCAATCAGCAGTTCCTACTTCAAGCTCTTACAGGCCTTTGGTCCATCGTGTACTTGGAACGGAGTTTTTCTCTCTCAAAACTTTGTCCCATCATGCATTGGTCTTTTGGAAAAATTTTCGTTCACTGAGTTTGCAGGTCTTCCAAAGCCTGACACATTTCATTATACAATATTAAAAAAAAAAAAATCATGCTTGTTAAAATCAGCACCCATCCCCTAAGTAAAGTTCTGAAGTACCAGGAAGCTGTCAAGCTCCTGGTGGCTGATACAAGGGTTCCAAAATTCCAATTTTCACTTGAAAGCTCGAATTTTATCACCAGCAAGAAAATCCTGTCAGTTGCTTTCCTTGATGTGACAGGCTCCTTCGTTTCTTTTTGAGAAAATGTCTAGCGGATACCCCAGTCTGAAGAGCCCCAGCGTGTCTGTCAGTCATTCTTTGAAGGCAAAATGCTGTGCCCAGGAAGAAGCGGCTTGTTCAGCTCTGAACAGAAACGATGGCACGAAGAAACGAAATGAAGTGTTTTCCTTGAGACGATGCTCATTCTGGGGTGGACAGTGGAAATGGTTTATACACATGGCCCAAGGTAGAAAAAAGATGTGTGAGTAAGGGTCAAGATTAATAAAACTAATAGTTTTTGCTGCTTCATTAAGAGCATTTTGAAGTGAACTTGTTCAGTCGCTAAGTCGTGTCCAACTCTTGGCGACCCCATGGACTGCAGCACACCAGGCTCCGTGTCCACTGTTTCCCAGAGTCTGCTCAAATTCATGTCCATTTTCCCAGTGATGCTATTCAACAATCTCTTCCTCTGCTATCCCCTTCTCTTTCGCCTTCCATCTTTGCCCACATCTTTTCCAGTGGTCAGCTCTTCACACCAGGTGGCCAAAGTACCGGAGCTTCAGTTTAGCCTTTCTAAATCCTTAAGCACGTGAAACAGCCACGAGGGCAGGTGCTGCCACCGCTCTGATTCCTGCTAAGTCATCGGCTGCTTTACTTACCGCCATGTGCACCCTAGCTACAAACGTCAACATGGAGAAATGGCATCTTAGTATAATCATGAAAAAAGTTTTGACTTCACAGACTCCCTGTAAGAGTCCCAGACACCTTTAGGGTCTACATTTTAAACACATTATACTATGACACTCCAAAGAAACAATGACAAGTTTGTTCGCAGATGTATAGTCAAGCAATTTCACTCCTGGATTCTCACCTGGAAAAAAAATGAAAACACTAATTCGAAAAGACACCTGCACCCAGTGTTCATAGCGGTATTATTTGCAGTTGTCAAGGTATAGAGGCAACCTAAGTGTCATCAACCGATGAGTAGGTAAAAAAGATGGGAGATATATATATATATATATATATATATATATTTAAGCTACTCAGTTAAAAAATGAAATTTGACAATTGCAACAACATAGATGAACTTGGAGGATATTATGCTTGGTGAAATAAGTCAGACAGAAAAAAGACAAATACCATATGGTATCATGAATGTATGTAATCTGCAAAACAAGGTATCACTAATGTGTATAATCTGAAAAACAAGCTAGTGAATATAACGAAAAGAATCAGCCTGACAGATACAGAAAGCAAACTCGTAGTTACCAGAGGGGAGAGGAAAGGGAGAGAGGCAAAATAGGGGTAGAAGAGTAAGAAGTGAGAAAACTACTATCTATAAAATAAATAAGTTACAGTGATATATTAAACAGCATAGGGAATATAGCCAACGTGTTATAGTAACTGTCAATGGCCTACATAACTTTAAAAAATTGTGAGTTACTATGTTGCATGAGTGAGTGAAAGTCACTCAGTCGTGTCCGACTCTTTGCAGCCCCATGGACTATACAGTCCAAGGAATTCTCCAGGCCAGAATCCTGGAGTGGGCAGCCTTTCCCTTCTCCAGGGGAGCTTCCCAACCCAGGGATCAAACCCTGGTCTCCCTTATTGCAGGTGGATTCTTTACCAGCTGATCCACAACGGAAGCCCAACTATGTTGCATACTTATATAATATTGTACATCTAACAATCATATTTTTAAAAAAGATGTATGTTCAGGGATGTCAGTTTCAACTTTGCTTAAAACAGTGAAGAATTGAAAGTAATCTGAATGCCCTTAGGTGAACAGTGTTTAACTAAATGTTGGTACATCTAGGCAATAAAAAAAAAGCAGGTTGGATATCAGGGGAATCAGATAAAAATAGAGATCTGTACGCTGGAGTTTTGTTCGGAAGTGCACCCGGGAACATCTCTAAGGACAGACAGGAAGTGGGGTTGAGCTGATGCCGTTAAGAAAGAGGCCTCAGCTTGTCACACCTTTCAGCGGTACCCAAAGGGCAAGGGCAGCAGGCCTCCACACCCTCCCATCAGGCAGCTGTGTAAGTGGCTGGAACACAGATGCTCCCTCCTGTCAGCATCTCTCAGGCTTGCTATAAGCCATCAGCGGAGCACTCTCTCTCTCTCTCTCTCTGCCTCTGGGAGAAAGAGCGCTCTCTTGCTGGAGTAATGAATCCACTACAAGCTACTGAGGTGAGGCAATCCTGTAACTTTTGATGTGAAAAGATGTTTCCAAGTGGAATAGAAGTTTCTAGCATAAGTCCACATTCTACTGAAAAGCAAGATCTCAAGGGTTTGTAATAGAAACGCTTTGAAGGATAAACCACAAACCATTCACATAATTACCTCTGGTGGTAGCATGTAAGAGGAATGTCTTCTTTAAAAACTCCTGGATTCTTCTAAAATTTTAATTACATCTATACTGCTTTTTAGATCCGGGTGGCACTAGTGGTAAAGAAGACACCTGGCAAAGCAGGAGACATAGGAGACGAGGGTTCAACTCCTGGGTTGGGAAGATCCCCTGGAGGAGGAAATGGCAACCCATTCCAGGATTCTTGTCTGGGAAATTCCATGATCAGAGGAGCCTGGGGGGCCACAGTCCATAGGATCACCGAGTTGGACACAACAAAAACAATTTAGCAACAAAAATATTACTTTCATAACCATAAAGATATTTCCAGTTAAAGTAAAATGTAATAAAAGAAGTGTCCCCTTAGCCACAGAAGCGGGATCACAGGTGAAACCCTGCACAGGGCCTGTCCAACCAGAGTCCTCATAGGTAAGCAGACCTCAGCCAGAGAGGCAGAGGGGCTCATCCGTATCATGCATAAAGCATAAAGGTGCCTGGATCTAGACTCCTGCCCTCCTCAGTCCCCGTTCAGTTCCCTAAAGTGACAGAAGCAAGTTGCTCAGGGGGGAAATAGCAGAAGTGCCCCGTGGAGCCCCGGTGCTCTCAGAACTGTGGGAGATGGCGGACAGGGCCTTCTGAGCAAGAGGAGGCACCCAAGCAGAGGCTCAGAGGCCATGAACAGGGAGAGGATCCTGAGGATAAGAAGGACAGCCACTAGGCTCACCGATGAATGAGAAGCCAGGCGTCGGGCTGGCCTGGTGGCCTGGGCAAAACTGTGGCACCTCCAGGAGCCACTGCAGGGGACTGACCAAGCAGCAAGGCTGAGGGGCTCTGGGAAGTGTTTCAGTGGGCCAGCCCCTGATTTTGGGGAAAGGATGCATGCCCCAGGAAGAGAAATCTGGCAGCTCAGCCCTGCAAAGAGACAAGAAAAGCAGAAAATACCAGCATGGAAAACTGTGCTGTGAAATTGCAAGCCAGGGGCTGAACCCGCGTCTCCTGTGTCTCCTGCACTGGCCGAGTGTCTTCTTTATCTCTGCAAAGTGGAAACGTTAGCTACTGGACTTTGAGAAAAACAGAGCCCTTAGAAATGATGCTCTTGGAACCGTTTAAGTGACTTTGCAGTGCCATTCTGGGTCTGATCGCAGCTGTGGCACCAAGGGCCATCATCAGAAAGCATCATCAGTCAGCGGGCGGCCTCATTCTTCCCGCTCCGGTTTCATGAGGGTCTCCTCCGTGCTGGCAGGTGTTCGATTGTGTTCAAAATGCGCTGAAGCTTCCCATGGCATGCACGTCTAACCTGCCCACGGAGGTGATCTAAGAAATTTCCAGCCACATTTGAGGAGATGGAAAAAGCACAGTCATGAACTTTGAGAAGCTGCCGTAATTGTGTTATTTAATCCTAGGAACACAGAGGAGTCACCTTTGTAAAATTACCTCTCCAAAAGATGCATGCCAGGAAGTTTAGGACTCCAGTTTATGATTCAGTGAGAACGAGCACAGTGGTGGCAATGGAGCAGGGTGGGAGCCACGGCCTTGGGGGACACTCACGGCCTGGCTCAGTATGAAGACGGATCAGCAGGGCATCTGGGGGCCAAGCCAAGTCAGGGCCCCTGGACACGGAGGCAGAGGTTCTGCTGGAGGCACGAGGATGAGCTGCTCCAGGAGGAGGCCCAGAGCCAGCTCCCAGGCCACGTTCTGCCGGGGGTGCCAACCATCGGCAGTCGCGTCTTCTGTCACTGGGTTGTGAGCCCTTTCACGTCCATGACCTGCGGAGGACCCCACTCTGTACTGCGCCAGGTGGCAGGGACTGAGTGAGAACAACCTCCATCCTTGAGGAACTCAGAGGGATTGACCCAGAAGCCACACATGAAGTAAGCTCCAGTCCCACCCAGGTGCTGGTGTGTGTATGATGGGGGAAGCAGAGAAGGACAAGGACGGCTGGTGGTGACAACTGGCCTGCTGGAAGCCTTGGCATTTCTGCTGATGAAGGTGGTTTTAAGGGAAGGGAAGTGTTGCCATGAGGCTTTCTGAAATATGAGATGCTGAAATATGAGATACTTTTCCTGTTTTTGAGCATGACATTGTTTGAACACTACTCCCTAGAAATGTGTGAGCCTGCATTTAGAGAGCCCCTCTGCCCTCGTTTATCCTGAAAATGATCCCCCCTGAGCTTCAGAGCTGGCTGAAAGATTGTTGCTATTTACAATGTCACCCCAACAACCTAGATCAAAATCCTGCCATGACCCTGCATTTAAACGCTTTTGAGGTCCATGGAGTTGAGAAATACTCTAAGAAAAGCGTGAGGGAGCCCTACTTTTGAAGCAGTTCTCCTAAGAGAGGGCGAGGAATTGCAGAGACTGACGCTATTAGAACCCTGGAGGTGGCCCATTAGAGTCCAGGCGAGGACGCTTGGAGCCCAGGAGAGGCGGAACTCCATGGGTGGGATGGCATCCCATGAGTCTGGAGGGTTGGGTTTCCCTATCTCCAGAGAGAGAGAGAAAGAAGGACATTTAAAGGGGATGTTGGCAAATGGGGAGTCTGCCAAGGGGGCAGAGAGGATGAGGGAGTCTGATCACCATGGAGATGGGAAATAATGGGGAAAGTGAAGTCTGTCAGTCATGTCTGACTCTTTGCAACCCCATGCACTGTAGCCCACCAGGCTCCTCTGTCCATGGAATTTTCCAGGCTAGAATACTGGAGTGGGTTGCTATTTCCTTCTCCAGGGGATCTTCCCAACCCAGGGATTGAACCCAGGTCTCCCGCACTGCAGGCAGATGCTTTACCATCTAGCCACCAGGGAGCATAAACGATGGGGAAGGGGCGAGTTTTAACCTGGAGAGGGGCCTGTGGGAGCTGGGAGCCTAGAGGTTCTGCACCAGCAGGAATGGCATCTCTGGCCGCGCCTCCTGAGAGCAGACAGAGGACCAGTAGTGAAGAGTCACGTGGCATCGCGTGGAGGTGGGCTCCATGAGGCGGGCGTTTCTGGGTGGATCACGGCAGACCGAGCAGAGAAGTCGTTTCTCAACAATCACAAGGGGCCCTGCTCTTCCTCATCGTTTGTCCTTCCCCGCGTCTCACCCGGAGACAGTGGTGCAGCGTCACTCGTCCTCAAGCAGGGGACACAGCGTGACCCGTGGAGACACAGGTCCTGTCCTCATGAAGCGCATGGTCTAGTCTAGAGCAGGGCTCAGCAAAGGACAGCCCTCAGCAGGTCAAGTTCAGCCCACTACCTGCTTTGTGAAATGTTTTGTTGACACCCAGCCATACTCGTTTATTTCAGCAAGATCTGGAATTGCTTTCAGGCTAACAGGAGAGGTGAGTCGTTGAAGCTACAACAGAGACCGTATGGTCCGCAAAGCCTACAATACCGATATTTAGGAAAAGTTTGCCAATCTCAACTCCAGATGAGTAAATGGGCTGTTACAGTTTAGTGTGTAGGCTTGAGAAGACTCTTGAGAGTCCCTTGGACAGCAAGAAGATCAAACCAGACAGTCCTAAAGGAAATCAAACCTGAATATTCACTGCAAGGACTGATGCTGAAGCTCCAATACTTTGGCCACCTCATGCAAATAGCTGACTCATTGGAAAAGACCCTGATGCTGGGGCAGGAGGAGAAGGGGACAGAGGATGAGAGGGTAAGATCACCAACTCAGACACGAGTCTGAGCAAAGTCTGGGAGAGAGTGAAAGATGGAGAAGCCTGGAGCGCTGCAGTCCATGGGGGTGCCGAGTCGGACACAACTTAGTGAGTGAACAGCAGCAACAACAGTAACCATAGCGCCTCTCAGGGATTCCGTGTGTTCTAATGGAATAATTGATGTTGAGTGCTTAGCACAGCTCTTGTTGCATAGTGAGTGCTCAAGAACGATATTCAGGGTGCTATGGGAGCACAGCAAGAGCAGCAGTAGGGGACACCAGCCAAGGCTGCCGGGAAGCAGTGATGTCTGAGATGATATTGGAAGAGTTCTAGTTCCCAGGCAGTGGAAGCACATGTAAGAGCCGGAAGTGGGAAGCGTGATACGTTTGGAACAAGTTCAGCCTGGCTGGAGTGACTGAGGTGAGACAGGATGCTGGCTGTCTGAGCCGGGTGAGCCAAGACACATGGGAAACTGACCTTGAGGCTGTGGGAATCCAGGAAAGGCTTAACAGGGGTTGGTGTCACCAGGCTTGCATCTTAGAAAGAATTGCTCTGGCTGCAGCATGGAGAATGCATTAAAGGGGCAGGCACAGAAGCTGGGAGACCCCATGGCAGGCAGTTAGCGTGTCGGGCTGGAAGATGGAGGTGGTAGACGCAAGGGCTGGGGCAGTGGGGATGGAAGGATACGGGGTCTGGAAGAGCTTGAATGGAATGGACATGGGGCTGAGGGAGAAAAAGAAGAAGCCAAGGAGGTATCCCGGTATCCCAGTGTCCCAGCCGGCAAACCTGGGCAGCGATACGACATTCTCTGAGCTAGGGGATGGGAATGCAGGTTGGTGCGCAAGGGCCAAGGGCGGCAGGGAAAGATACAGAGCTAGCGGGCGCATCAAAGCAGGTTGGCAGGGAACGGAAGGCACACCCGTCACGGTAACTCAGGGAGCATGGAGAACGCGCCCAGGGTGATGGTGGGGGCAGGACTCGAGGGGCAGAAGGATGTGAAGCTGCCAGAAAATGGGCTGGGAAGGTCACCACCACCTCAAGGTCGGAAGGAGACGGGGAGCCAGTCAGAGAGGGAGTAATGTGGAAGCGGCGGTGAAGGCGGTCTCCAGCTCCCTAGGGAGGGACCTGGGGAGAAAACCCATGACCTCAGTCTCTCAGCCCTGACAGTCTCCTGAAGAAGAGGGTGAGGGAGCCCGCACCAGCTGGGCACCAAGCGGGGGGAGGGGGTGCCTCTGAAGGGCCCAGGCGGCATCCGAGCGGAGCTGTGCCCAGGTAGCTGAGCACAGACACGTGAAACCCAGGGCACCTGAGCTCAAGACAGAGGAGCCATCAGTCTGGGCCGGCAGAGGGAGACCCCAGGGAGGGTCCTCAGAGGGGCCATCAGGGAGGTGGGAATCAGAAGGGTGTGGCTTCCTGAAGACCTGCGGAAGGGGGTGTTTCTCCAGGGGAAGGTGTGCTGGGCGGGGGGCTGGTCAGGGCAGGACCCTGACCTTCCAGGCAGTGCTGAAAGCCAGCTGACGCTGGCCGGCTTGAGAAGACCCCTGGGGTCCCCGGGTCCCCCACTGACGTCATGCAGTAACTGAAGGTCGTGACACCCCCTCCATGGTGTTAGGGCAACAAACGGGGTGACAACCGTCAGGTGCTAGAGCCAGACTGGAGCATAGTAAGTGCATGACACGTTGCTTGCTTCTCCAGACTCTGCGCATTTCTGGAAATGCTCATCTTGCCTCTTCCATCAGCAAAGAAGACTTAAAACGTGTAAAGTCAGAGGAAACAACTTGAGCACCGCAATAGGAGAACAAGACAGATAATAACTCACCCTTTTTCTAAAATAATAACTCACCCTTCTTCCAAGACACCCAAGTGTCTCTATTAGAGGAACATTTTAATCTGCAGACGTTCTGACAATGGAAATCCTTAATGACTTAGAGCAATCAAAGAAACATGCTCTATCAGATAGCATTTCACCTGGTATTTAAAATAAAAACATAATAAACCTTTTTGTCAGGTTATTCAATCCTTATTTGATGTTGGTTTTAATTAGTTCAAGCTGTAGCTACCTAAAATATCAGAGAAAAAATTAAACCAAGCCTGCTTTTAAAAAAAATTGTTCAGCTACTAGCAAACAATTGAAGAGGGCAGGGAGAGGGCATTCTATTTTTTTTTTTTTCAGCATCTCTTAACTGTTCTTGTTGGACAGGAAATATTTTATTGTCAAAGATTTGTTACAAATTTACGAACCATTTTAACCTTTTTCTGCTGCACGGAGAACTTTCTCTGGTAAAAGGATTTGAAGAAATTGTTCAGAGGCGACTCTTGGCTGGCAGTTCTCCCACCCTCCCCAGAGGGCTCCTGGGAAGGTGACGAACTCTGTAGAACAATCACTTGAGTCTGTCGAGGGGAGCGTAATATTTAGGACATTTAGAAGTCATCTTCGTAATACAATAAATAGAATGAAGCACCAAGAGCTTATTCATGCCTATTGACCTATGAAAGTGAACGAAATGTGACCACATTAAAAAAAAAAAAAAGAAAAAAGAGGAGGAAATAAAATCCCCTTTATGGAAACATTTTAAAAACACTTTACATTTCATCATTGGTCAAAATGCCCCCCAAACTATTGGTTAATCCACTTTTCCTAAGCAAAGCTTGCCTCTGATAATCAGCAGAGGGCAGAGCCATGTCCAAGATCAGCTGCTAGAAGCAGAAACAGGAGTGTTCATTGAGCTGATTGCATTGTCCTCTTTAGGCAGTCATCTTTGTCAGAGAGCTCTAAAATAAGGGAAGAGGATTACAAATCGCACCAGTACTGTTTTTGCACAATGAGGTAAATGGAAACATTTTCTCTTGTGTAGAAATGTCATCATCTCACTAATGAGTTTCGAGGATGAACAGGAAGATATGATCATTTAGCCAGAGTTACCCCTTCTCGCCTGCAGAACGAAGGCTCTCGAGCCGTTTTCAAGCAGTGATTAGACTCTGGCTGTATGTGCACTGCCCTCGTTAAGCCATTTAATCTATGACAGTGTTGATCCAACAAGTATTCGGGGAGTCAACAGGATGGCAGCAGCCTTCCCATGTTTGGACATGTTTGCGAATTAAAACAGTCTCCAAAAGGAAATTCTGCATTTAAAAAATCCTTGACGACTTCTCTGGTGGCACAGTGGATAAGAATCCACTGGCCAATGCAGGGGACAAGGGTTCAGTCTTTGATCCAGGAAGATGCCACTTGCTGCAGAGAGCTAAGCCTGTGCACACAACTACTGAACCCATGAGCCCCGCACCTAGAGCCTGCGCTCCGAAACTGGAGAAGCCTCCGTGATGAGAAGCCTGCGAACCACAGCAGGAGAAAGGCCGAGAGCAGCAGTGATGACCCAGCGCGGCCAAAAGTGAACAGACTTAATTAACTAATTAAAAAATGAAAAATCCTTGAAAGTGAGCATCATAAAGAAAGGGTTACAACCTAAGCTCCCGATCATAAATAGAAAAGGAATTGTGCTTATATAACATTCAAGGTAGTGGTAAATTTTCTTTCCTAAAAATACCTTTAAAAATACCATATGGTAGCTTATACGTGCCACATGGACCAGCAGTTAATGCAACTAGGTAGTTCGGTTCACTCGCTCAGTTGTGTCTGACTCTTTGCAACCCCATGAAGCGCAGCACGCCAAACCTCCCTGTCCATCGCCAACTCCTGGAGTCCACCCAAACCCATGTCCATTGAGTCAGTGATGCCATCCAACCATCTCATCCTCTGTTGTCCCCTTCCCCTCCTGCCCTCAATCTTTCCCAGCATCAGAGTCTTTTCAAATGAGTCAGCTCTTCTCATCAGGTGGCCAAAGTATTGGAGTTTCAGCAACTAGGTAAGCATTGGGTAAAAGTCAGAAACCACATCCCAAGGATCTTAAAGCTACCAGGTACATTAGACCTTCACAGTTCAGTTCAGATGCTCAGTTGTGTCCTACTCTGCAATCCCATGGACTGCAGCACGCCAGGCCTCCCTGTCCATAGCCAACTCTGGACTTTACTCAAACTCATGTCCACTGAGTCAGTGATGCCATCCCAGCAGCTCATCCTCTGTCATCCCCTCTCACCTTCAATCTTTCCCAGCATCAGGGTCTTTTCCAATGAGTCATTTCTTCTCATCAGGTGGCCCAAGTATTGGAGTCAGCATCAGGCCTTCCAATGAATATTCAGGACTGACTTCCTTTAGGATGAACTGGTTGGATCTCCTTGCAGTCTAAGGGACTCTCAAGAGTCTTTCCAACTCCACAGTTCAAATGCATCAGTTCTTTGGTGCTCAGCTTTGTTTATAGTCCAGCTCTCCCATCCATACCCGACTACTGGAAAAGCCACAGCGTTGACTAGACAGGCCTTGCTGGCCTTCACAGGCAGTAGCAGTTCACCCAGTTGGCTACCCGTAGGAACCAGGTAATTTGAGCAAGGCAGTGGATGTCTTTTTAACCTCCAACTGTCAGACTGGATTGAGAATAATGAAGTTTGACAAGACTCAAGTTGAAAAAGGGTTCATCACGACAGATCGGCTACAAGGTCTGAATTTTAACACAAGGGTAATACTGTGCTGTGATTGAAAAGCTGGCTAATCTGTGTTTTTCTATAAAACACAGCACTTCTCGGAAAAAATGTGCATCCAACCGACACTAGAGTTATTGGCTTTGGAAATACATAATTTAATAAACATTTACAGGTATATATATTTGAATAACATGTTATTTAAAAAAAAAGAGAATTTGCTGCCCTGTGTCACGTACAATGCCTACCCCTGTGGATGCAAAGAGGAAGGAGCCCCAGCCTGTCCTCAGAAAGGCAGGAAGACATTGACTCAAACTGGCTGGGACCATTCCAGCAAAAGCGCTGTGAGGGGCCAGGGGTGATTGGGAAACACTCTGCTGAGCCTGAGGGTCAGGGAGAGCGCATCAAGGAGAGGACGTCTGCTTTATCTCTTAGAGAAGACGGAGCGTGTGACAGAGTGGGGGGAAAATATTTCAGGCAGACGGAACAAAGTGATCATATATATGTTTGGCAGCCCACTCCAGCACTCTCGCCTGGAAAGTCCCATGGACTGAGGAGTGTGGTAGGCTGTAATCCATGGGGTCACAGAGAGTCGGACACGACTGAGCGACTTCACTTTCACTTTTCTTACACATCTAAATAAGCAAAATAATTATAAATATATAGAACTTTACCCAGTTTAGGTAGTACACATTACTGCAAAATAAAAGTAAAGAATGTTTAAGTCACTTTCTCAGATCACAATGCAATCAATTACAAATGTATGATTTAAAAGAAATCTTAAAATACTTTGGAAGTAAAAGTTTTCAGTCCTGTAGTTAACATTTGAGACAAGAGGAGATCAGAACTGCAATCATATAATATTTATTTAATAATGACAATGGGAACTTCGAAGGTAAAATCCTCAGTTATACTCTCATATGTTCTTTACTATTAAATAGAAAAAATTTAAACGTGCTTATCATTCAACTAAAGAAGTGAATGAGAAAAATAACCTGAGAAAAACATGATGAATAAATTAATCAAAAGAGAAAATAATGAAACTGGAATATATTTTTAAAACTCAAGACACAGGCAGACCCAAGCACTATTTCTATAAAAGAAAAAACCAAAAAACAGTGAAACAGAGCAGCCTCTCGAAAATCTAATCAGGAAAAATGATTGACGAAAGCACACCTTTGTGAGTGAGAAAAGGATAAAAGCCAATGCAATCATTTCAAAGACAAGAATAGGCAACTCTAAAAAAGCAAGGCATTTTAAAATTTGAATGAAACAGGTGATTGTTTTAGGGAAGCACAACTAAGCCAAACCAATTTCAAAAGAAGGTGAAAACAAATAAGCCAAACATAAATTTGAGTCTATCAAGAAGGCGTCACAAAAATCACACCCCAAGCTCTGATGCTACTGAACACGCCTCTCCATTACATTTAATTCCCTCCCCCTTGGCCAAGAATACTGGGGTCCCCCCCTCACACAGCACCCCCATCTCTGTTTCCCTCTGTTTCTCCCTCCATCTCTGCCTCTCTCTCCATCTCTGCCTCTCTCTCTCCATCTCTGCCTCTCTCTCCATCTCTGCCTCTCTCTCCATCTCTGCCTCTCTCTCCATCTCTGCCTCTCTCTCTCCGTCTCTGCCTCTCTCTCTCTGTCTCTGCCTCTCTCTCCATCTCTGCCTCTCTCTTCCATCTCTGCCTCTCTCTCTCCGTCTCTGCCTCTCTCTCCGTCTCTGCCTCTCTCTCTCCGTCTCTGCCTCTCTCTCTCCATCTCTGCCTCTCTTCCATCTCTGCCTCTCTCTCTCCATCTCTGCCTCTCTCTCCATCTCTGCCTCTCTCTCCATCTCTGCCTCTCTCTCCATCTCTGCCTCTCTCTCTCCGTCTCTGCCTCTCTCTCCGTCTCTGCCTCTCTTCCTCCCATTCTCCTTCTCCTCTCTTGACTCTTCTCTGCCATAGTCTCCCCTCAGCCCTACTGGCCCAGCCCCACATGCTTATACAAGCAAGTGACTTTGAGGATGCGCCTCTTCATTTCTTACTTGATAGAAATTAGTCTTCCTCCTTCTTTTTGGACTCTGCCTCCTGGTTTGTTTTGCCGCGGATGGATCATGGTTTGGAAGCAAAGTAGGAAAATATATGCAGCCATGTGTGAGTCTGGGGGGGTACCCTGAGTGCTTCAGTTACTATCGATTCTTATGACAAGATTTGCTTCGATTCACCCGGAGTTGCTTTCGATGTGGATTTCCAAAAACACATTTGTGGCCAAAAGCTGCTCCTCTCTAAAGCCAGTTGTTCAATAAGGACTCACTACCCTTCAACCCAGTGAAGGCAATGGCACCCCACTCCAGTACTCTTGCCTGGAAAATCAAAAGGATTGATTTTCAGTCCATGGCATCGCTAAGAGTCAGACAGGACTGAGCGACTTCACTTTCACATTTCACTTTCCTGCACTGGAGAAGGAAATGGCAACCCACTCCAGTGTTCTTGCCTGGAGAATCCCAGGAACAGGGGAGCCTGGTGGGCTGCCGTCTATGGGGTTGTACAGAGTCGTACTGAAGCGACTTAGCAGCAGCAGCAGCAGCAGCCCTCAATCAGGGGCTTTCCAGATGGTGCTCATGGTAAAGAATCCGCCTGCTAATGCAGGAGATGCAAGAGATGTGAGTTTGATCCCTGGGTGGGGAAGATGCTCTGGAGGAGGAAATGGCAGCCCACTCCAGCATTCCTACCTGGGAGATCCCATGGACAGAGGAGCCTGGCGGGCTCTAGTCCATAGGGTCGCAAAGAGTCGGACATGGCTGAATGATTTACCTTGCATGCATGAATCCTTCAACCCCACTTGCTATGATCTGATGACTTCTCCTTGGCATGTCAGAGGTGGGTGAGACATGAGAGCTGGCACCGTGGTAAAGAATCCGCCTGCTAATGCAGGAGATGCAAGAGATGTGAGTTTGATCCCTGGGTGGGGAAGATGCTCTGGAGGAGGAAATGGCAGCCCACTCCAGCATTCCTACCTGGGAGATCCCATGGACAGAGGAGCCTGGCGGGCTCTAGTCCATAGGGTCGCAAAGAGTCGGACATGGCTGAATGATTTACCTTGCATGCATGAATCCTTCAACCCCACTTGCTATGATCTGATGACTTCTCCTTGGCATGTCAGAGGTGGGTGAGACATGAGAGCTGGCACCGGTTGGGTGTCCAGTGGTGCACAGGCCCAGGATGGGGTCTCTGAAGCAGGGAGTTGCCTGGGTTGTTTGCCCTGTGGAGTTCTGAGTCCAGGTTGAGTTAATTCCCAGGACAGAGAGGCAGCAGGAAGCTCTGCCAAAGTGGTCTTCCATGCGGTCCTGTAAGTCAAGCCTGCATTTCTGCCCTGCTGGTTATTTCTATTTCCCAGGGAAGAATTCCTCCTCTCTGACATATTCCACTTTGCAGGGGAGGGATGTTGTTCAAGCCAGTCATCCATTCTGCCATCTCATCCATCATTCTGGCCAAGCACCCAGTATGGACAGAGGTCCAGGTGCTGAGGGGCTGGGAAGCTAGACCAGCCCCCAGCCCACCCTGATGGGTGGACCGCGGCCCTGGAGGCTAGAATGGGTGGACCGCGGCCCTGGAGGCTAGAATGGGTGGACCGCGGCCCTGGAGGCTAGAATGGGTGGACCGCGGCCCTGGAGGCTAGAATGGGTGGACCGCGGCCCTGGAGGCTAGAATGGGTGGACCGCGGCCCTGGAGGCTAGAATGGGTGGACCGCGGCCCTGGAGGCTAGAATGGGTGGACCGCGGCCCTGGAGGCTAGAATGGGTGGACCGCGGCCCTGGAGGCTAGAATGGGTGGACCGCGGCCCTGGAGGCTAGAATGGGTGGACCGCGGCCCTGGAGGCTAGAATGGGTGGACCGCGGCCCTGGAGGCTAGAATGGGTGGACCGCGGCCCTGGAGGCTAGAATGGGTGGACCGCGGCCCTGGAGGCTAGAATGGGTGGACCGCGGCCCTGGAGGCTAGAATGGGTGGACCGCGGCCCTGGAGGCTAGAATGGGTGGACCGCGGCCCTGGAGGCTAGAACCAGGCAGCTTTGCACTCTCTCCCCTCCTAACAGGGTGATATGCGCCCGGGAGTAAAGAAACCCTTTTCTCACTGACGAATACTATCCTTAGTATCGTGTTCAGCTCCTCTGGAGATGAGGTCTGTAATAACGTCGAGGACGCAGCTGGCAGACTTCCTGGGAGCATTGCTTTCATGATGGGTGGACAGCATGCTTAACAATCAGGCAAGTCTCAGGGGCTGTGATGGAAGGGGCCAGGTTGGGAGCAGAGAGCAGGGGATGCTGGGAAACTCCTCTGCCTGTTGCGTGGCCCAGCTGGGAATCAGCACCTCCACAACCCGGTGGTGAAGTGAATTCCTCCTCTCTGCTGAGCCCCCGGGGACGGCTTTCCTCCGCGTGATCCCAGACCACCTTCTGAGGAGCTCCCTGACTCAGGGGCCGCATCTCCTAAAAGCTCGCCTTGTGATCGGACAAGACTGGGCCTGCAGGAGTGCCTGCCGAAGACCTTCAAAGGGAAAGCAGGGCTCAGGACTCAGAAGCTCAACAGCGGTGGAGTGAATGGACCCGGTTGGCACTGGCCAGACGGCTGTCATCGTGAGAACCGGGGAGGCACCACGCTATTCAGCCTGCTCTGGGAGTCCAGCTGTCATTTAGAAATAAGACCCCCTCCAGCAAGCAAGTTCTAGGGTGGACAGAGAGGAGGAACTAGAGGCTGGACCTGGACTTGGTTCATAAAGGTGAAAGGCTCTAGACCATGAAGTCCAGAGTGTTTTCCTGGACTCATGGAGCTGACCATGGATCTGTGCAAAACCTGAAATGGAAGACTCTCTGTGCAATAAATAGGCCTTGGCGAGGCTCACACTGGCTATCATGGCCAGGCAGGGCTCCATACAGACCTATCTTGGATTCTGGAATTCATTACTGAGGAGCTTAATGTTTTATCATACAAAGGAGTTCAGCAAGATAGGCACTTGGATGTCTTCAAAGTCGAAATGTCAGGAGAGAGTCATATATTAAAGATTATACTTTTTTTCCTTGTTATTATTGCTCCTGACATTGGTTTCTGCTGACTTCTTTCTTCATTCTCAAAAGTTTCTCATAACTTAGTGTGATGGTTTAACTCAAGCAGCAATTATCAGTTGTGTGTTTAATGTCGAAAGAGCCCGGAATGAGGGGCCAAAAATGTTAAGGTTATTGAAAGCCAAGTCCACTTTCTTTCGGAGTGGAGTTGGGTGAGCTATGCAGCTGGTGGCAGCTTGGACCCGGGAACCAGGCTCAGTTCGAACTAGGTTTGGAAGGAAATGATGGCGAGGCCCTAAGGATACGAGAAAGGAAGGCATGCCAGGTAAGAAGGGGCAGCATGAGCCCAGGTGCGAATTAGGGATGTGAGAGCTGGACTATAAAGAGAGCTGAGCGCCAAAGAATTGCTTCTTTTGAACTGTGGTGTTGGAGAAGACTCAGGAGAGTCCCTTGGACTGCAAGGAGATCCAACCAGTCCATTCTAAAGGAGATCAGTCCTGAATGTTCATTGGAAGGCCTCATGCTGAAGCTGAAACTCCAGTACTTTGGCCACCTGATGCAAAGAACTGACTCATTGGAAAAGACCCTGATGCTGGGAAAGACTGAAGGCGAGAGGAGAAGGGGACGAGAGGATGAGATGGTTGGATGGATATGAGTTTGAGTAAACTCCGGGAGTTGGTGATGGACATGGAGGCCTAGCGTGCTGCAGTCCATGGGGTCGCAAGGAGTCGGACACGACTGAGCAGAACTGAGACAAGCAGACAACAGAGGGACATGGGGGAGCCCCTGAGTCTTCCCGTCCACTGGTGACCTCCAGCGCACTCTGCTGGCAGATTGTGTGCACTGCAGTTTGTCCTGTGCAGCTCTGGTTTCTGAAGGCAGGCTGTCTCTGCCCTTAGTGAAACCCCAAGGCCTTTCCCCGAGCCGGTCCAGCACACAGGTGGAGGGTGTCCAAAGTGTTTCCTCTGGCTTGCTGTCCTGTCCTGGTCACTGACGCCTCCTGCCCCTGCATTGATGTGGCTGGCCTGGGTTTCCAATACTTAACCCCTCCTGTGGGGGCAGGGGCTTCTCCCCTGGGACCTCCTTCCAGGGGAGGGAGGAGGCTCTGATTCACACTATCCCACAGCCTCTGCTGTAGCCCAGGTTTTTCCAAAGTGTGGAACCTGAGACGGGTGGTTTGCGTGGGGAAGTGAAAGGCGCATACGGAGCAGATGATGGAGCAGGACTCACCTGCCCACGTCAGCACCGAGGATCTGTAATAGACTGAAGGCGAGAGGAGAAGGGGACGAGAGGATGAGATGGTTGGATGGATATGAGTTTGAGTAAACTCCGGGAGTTGGTGATGGACATGGAGGCCTAGCGTGCTGCAGTCCATGGGGTCGCAAGGAGTCGGACACGACTGAGCAGAACTGAGACAAGCAGACAACAGAGGGACATGGGGGAGCCCCTGAGTCTTCCCGTCCACTGGTGACCTCCAGCGCACTCTGCTGGCAGATTGTGTGCACTGCAGTTTGTCCTGTGCAGCTCTGGTTTCTGAAGGCAGGCTGTCTCTGCCCTTAGTGAAACCCCAAGGCCTTTCCCCAAGCCGGTCCAGCACACAGGTGGAGGGTGTCCAAAGTGTTTCCTCTGGCTTGCTGTCCTGTCCTGGTCACTGACGCCTCCTGCCCCTGCATTGATGTGGCTGGCCTGGGTTTCCAATACTTAACCCCTCCTGTGGGGGCAGGGGCTTCTCCCCTGGGACCTCCTTCCAGGGGAGGGAGGAGGCTCTGATTCACACTATCCCACAGCCTCTGCTGTAGCCCAGGTTTTTCCAAAGTGTGGAACCTGAGACGGGTGGTTTGCGTGGGGAAGTGAAAGGCGCATACGGAGCAGATGATGGAGCAGGACTCACCTGCCCACGTCAGCACCGAGGATCTGTAAGCTGGTCACAGACCACAAGCTGCCGAGACGGGAGACTTGTCAGTGCGGTTCCTGGGCTGTGTCATACGCCGTGAGGACTCTGTGCCTTTTCCACACTTGGAGCTGCTGCTGAGAGAAGGCCTCCTCCCGTGACCGTGTGTGTGGACGGCAGTGCTTGGGTGGAGGGGGAAGAAGGCCGAAACCCTCACTGGGCCCCAGGTGGATTAGCACATCCTTCTCACCTCCTGCAGACAGCTGGGAGCAGGGTGGGTGCAGGGTCCTACTTGAAGCCAGTTGGATCCGGCTGGAGTGCTGGGTGTCTGCTCAGCTTGCTCTCCTGTCAAGCGGATATGATCCTGTCTAGTAATGCAGAGAGGGTGTCTGGTGCATTGAGAAAGACAAAAACAGGTGCTCCACAGGCGACCTTTCCGTTTCAACAGCTATTTGTTAGCAGCATCTCGCGTGTGCTTGGGCACCAACACACACGCTCAGACACCCGAGGTCCCAGGAGACTGGCCTCTGCAGCATCTCCCAGGAGCTAAGCAGGGCTCCGCTGAGTCTTCAGCCGTTGCTCAAAGCAGCTGCCTGGCCCCACCGCCTTCACTTACACAGGGGGAGGAGAGGAGGTAGCCGAGCATTCCAGAACCACTCACCTACTCTGTGCAAGCCTCCACTGGCTGTTCCACAGGGCAGAGGTGTCCTGGGAGGAGCTGGGGCAAAGGGGGCCCTCTGGAGCTCAGAAACATTAATTCATTTTGCCACATGTCTTGTGTTCTTTTTTTTAAAAAAATATTTTGTTGAAGTATAGTTGATTTACAATGTTGTGCTAATTTCTTCTGTGCAACAGAGATTCAGTTCTTTTTCATATGTTTTTCCATCATGGTTTCTCAGAGGATGTTGAATATAATACCATGGGCTCTACAGTAGGATCTGGTTGTTCATCCTTTCTATACATAATCGGTTGCCTTTGCTAATCCCAAACTCCCACTCCATTCCCCCCTCTGCCCGCTTCCCCCTCTGCTCCTCTGAGGAATCATGGGGAGCATGTGTGCTGAGCGAAATACTACCTGGCCTGTTGGCGTGGAAATGGGGACCTTCCTTTGATGTTGTGCAACAGAGATTCAGTTCTTTTTCATATGTTTTTCCATCATAGTTTCTCAGAGGATGTTGAATATAATACCATGGGCTCTACAGTAGGATCTGGTTGTTCATCCTTTCTATACATAATCGGTTGCCTTTGCTAATCCCAAACTCCCACTCCATTCCCCCCTCTGCCCGCTTCCCCCTCTGCTCCTCTGAGGAATCATGGGGAGCATGTGTGCTGAGCGAAATACTACCTGGCCTGTTGGCGTGGAAATGGGGACCTTCCTTTGATGGGAAAGACTTGGCCACATCCTAAATGAAAATTGTGATTAATTGAGAGAACCTCCCCCTCCAGTGTCCCCACTCTTTCACTCATGTGCAAATACCAGTGAGGTTGGGCTGGAGTTACCAAAGCAGTTTGGGAAATTCACTGATGTGAGAGTTAGTGCTTTCAGGGCGCATGGGTCTGGACTCCAGCAGCCCCCAGAGAATCCCTTCCTTTACCAGCCCGGGTCAAGCTCGGGGTGACGGTGGTCCTGTAAGAGCCTCACGCCATCCCAGACAACAGAAGACCGGCACAGCCCGCCCCCACCAAGTCCTGCGATGAGTGTCCCTTGTGTCCACACGTCTTCTTCCCCAGGAAAGAACACCCACCCATCCGCGTGATGACGAGTCAGTTTCAGCCATGCTGCCCCGTCGTTTCACGCTCCTCGTCTGGCAGAAAGGAGAGCGGTGGAGGCAGGGCAGTTCTAAGGGGGAAATTGTTTCTTTAGTGCAACTGTGACCCGAAGAACAAGCAGTGCTCCCAGGGAAGCGACTTAACGATGGTGAGGAGGCACCGTCGCTGCTCGGCAGTGGCGGGCACCGCCGCGAGGAGCAGCGGAGCTTCCATCAGCCTCCTGTCCGCGCCCCTCCGCAGGGGAAGCCGTCAGCAACAGCTCACGGACCCGCCTCCCCCGACCAAGGCATTGATTGAGTCATGGGAACGTGGTCTATGCCCGGATAGCCTAACTGAGGAATTCGATCCAGGCTGGAATCCCAGCTTCTTTCCAATGAGCTTGGGGACTTTGGCAAAGAGTCTTGACAGACATGCTGCCTCCACCGCAAATGGAGTCAATCATAGTACCCACTCCCCTAGACGCAGATTTCCAAAGTCCAGGGACACACGCTGCCTCCATTGTGTCCAACACGGACTGCACTTGACCTCCCTTCATCTTCTCAGCCAGACCAGAGAGGAGACCGTGGGGCACGCCTGCAGCCACAAGTAGCTAACAGCTGAGAGGAGAACAAGCTAAACACAGAGCAAGAAGCAGCAGAGAAGCACTGAAGGTGAATGAAGAAACAAGTGAAAGAGAGAGCAGAAAACCAACTGGGAAAAATCACCAGAACTAAGCCTGGGTCTTTGAAAAGAGGCCAAAGTTTAAGAGTTTTCTATGATCTGTATCCCCAGACTAAAGATGGCATTTCCTGTCCCCTCAGAGAAATCTCTAGCAAGAGATGCCAAGAGTAAGATTTAGCCTTGCCATACAGGCAAGAAATAGAAAAGAAATGCAAAAAAGCAAAATGGCTGTCTGCGGAGGCCTTACAAATAGCTGCGAAAAGAAGAGAAGCGAAAAGCAAAGGAGAAAAGGAAAGATATAAGCATCTGAGTGCAGAGTTCCAAAGAATAGCAAGCAGAGATAAGAAAGCCTTCCTCAGCGATCAATGCAAAGAAGAGGAAAACAACAGAATGGAAAGACTAGAGATCTCTTCAAGAAAATTAGAGACACCAAGGGAACATTTCATGCAAAGATGGGCTCGATAAAGAACAGAAATGGTATGCCCAGTGTGAAGATGGACTTGGTCCTTCTGTCAGTGAAGGTGCGCACTGGCCAGGCTGGGGGAAGACCTGGCCACCCTTGCCCTTAACCATCTTCTTATTCTTTCATCATAGATATCTGTGAGAGGTAATGCGAAATGGTCACTACCAAATTATTGGCAGGATAATAACTTTGAGTAATTAACACACACTTGATTTGGTAAGGTGCTGTAGCGTGAACAGCCATCTTCAGGAACTGCAGCTCTGGCTCATAGTAGCATCACTGTCAGAAAAATAACTGTAGGCCCACGGGCTCCTTTGTCTTACTTGTAGAGAAAAATAAAGTGGCCCAGTAAAGCAGCCCAATCTGTTGCTGGGTTTTAGTACTGAGTGATGCTTAGCACCAGTTGGGGAGGCTTGGAGCCTTAAGAAAAATGAGACTTGCCTACTAAACCTCCCATTTCTGATCTGAAGTGAGTTCTAAAATTGTCACCATCGGGACTTCCCTGGTAGTCCAGTGGCTAAGACTTCATGCTTCTAATGAAGGGATCCAGGTTTGATCCTAGATCAAGGAACAAGATCCCACATGCTGCAACTAAGATTCAGTGCAGCCAAATAAATACATAAGTACTTAAAAATGTCACCATCTAGAAAACCAGCTGTGGGAGGCTGGCCCAGTGCCTTGTGCCTGTCAGACTCACATTACACATCCTGATGAGTGGAGAATCTCATAATTAAGGATTTTGAGCCATGCGAGCTCTAAGGGTCTCTCCAGGACAAAGTTCTGGGTCTGTTTTCCACTTTTCTAAAGCAAGTGTCTTTTACAGTTGTGGACCCCACATCCTTTACTACTGATGGCAAAGCAGTCAGAAGGATGACCGTGGTGAATGTGTGCTCTCCAGTACAGCAGGGTTTGAAAGTTCAAGTTTGCCTTGCAGAGGAAGTGGGCCGCCCATTTCCTCTCTGTGGCACATCAACCACCCTGAAGTTCTGGGAGCTGGGCCTGGAATGACTCTCATATCATTGAACGTTCTCTGTAATTTATTTCATGTAAACTTTCTTTTCACTCAGCAAGAGGGACTGAGGTCCCTGTTCCATTCAGTTCAGTCATTCAGTCGTGTCCAACTCTGCGACCCCATGGACTGCAGCATGCCAGGCCTCCTTCACCCTCTCTTGGGGCTTGCTCAAACTCATGTCCATCTAGTCGGTGATGCCATCCAACCATCTCATCCTCTGTTGTCCACTTCTCCTGCCTTCAGTCTTTCCCAGTATCAGGGTCTTTTCCAGTAAGTCAGATCTTTGCATCAGGTGGCCAAAGTATTGGTGTTTCAGCTTCAGCATCAGTTCTTCCAATGAATATTCCAATGAATATTTATTTCCTTTAGGATGGACTGGTTGGATCTTCTTGCAGCCCAAGGGACTCTTAAGAGTTTTCACCAACACCACAGCTCAAAAGCATCAATTTTTCGGAGCTCAACTTTCTTTATGGTCTGACTATCACATCCATACATGACTACTGGAAAAAACAGCTTTGAATAAATGGACTTTTGTCAGGACAGTAATGTCTCTGCTCTGCTTTTTAATATGCTGTCCTGGTTGGTCATAGCTTTTTTCCCAAGGAGCAGGTGTCTTTTAATTTCATGGGTATAGTCATTATATACAGTGATTTTGGAGCCCCCCAAAATAAAGTCTCTCACTGTTTCCATCGTTTCCCCATCTATTTGCCATGAAGTGATGGGATCAGATGCCATGATCTTAGTTTTCTGAATGTTGAGTTTTAAGCCAGCTTTTTTGCTCTCCTCTTTCACTTTCATCAAGAAGCTCTTTAGCTCCTCTTCATTTTCTGCCAAAAGGGTGGTACCATCTGCATATCTGAGGTTATTGATATTTCTCCCGGCAATCTTGATTCCAGCTTGTGCTTTATCCAGCCCAGCGTTTCTCATGATGTACTCTGCATACAAGTTAAATAAACATGATGACAACATAGACCTTGATGTACTTCTTTCCCAGTTTGGAACCAGTCTGTTGTTCCATGTCCAGTTCTAACTGTTGCTTCTTGACCTGCATACAGATTTCTCAGGAGGCAGGTCAGGTAGTCTGATATTCCCATGTCTTGAAGAATTTTCCACAGTTTATTGTGATCCACACAGTCAGTCTTTGGTATAGTCAATAAAGCAGAAGTAGATGTTTTTCTGGAACTCTCTTGCATTTTCAATGGAAGATCCAATGAATGTTGGCAGTTTGATCTCTGCTTCCTCTGCCTTTTCTAAATTCAGCTTGAACATTTGGAGGATCATGGTTCATGTACTGTTGAAGACCTGGCTTGAAGAATTTGAGCATTACTTTGCTAGTGTGTGCAATTGTACAGTAGTTTGAATATTCTTTGGCATTGCCTTTCTTTGGGATTGGAATAAAAACTGACCTTTTCCAGTCCTGTAGCCACTGCTGAGTTTTCCAAATTTGCTGGTATATTGAGTGCAGCACTTTCACAGCATCATCTTTTAGGATTTGAAATAGCTCAGCTGGAATTCCATCACCTCCACTAACTTTGTTTGTAGTGATGCTTCCTAAGGGCCACTTGACTTCACATTTCTGAATGTTTGACTCTAAGTGAGTAATCACACCACTGTGGTTATCTGGGTCGTGAAGATCTTTTTTGTATAGCTCTTCTGTGTATTCTTTCCACCTCTTCTTAATATCTTCAGCTTCTGTTGGGTCCCTACCATTTCTGTCCTTTATTGAGCCCATCTTTACATGAAATGTTCCCTTGGTATCTCTAATTTTCTTGAATAGATCTCTAGACTTTCCCATTCTATTGTTTTCCTCTGTTTCTTTGCATTGATTGCTGAGGAAGGCATTCTTATCTCCCCTTGCTATTCTTTGGAACTCTACATCCAAATGGGTGTATCTTTCCTTTCCTCTTTTGCCTTTAGTTTCTCTTCTTTTCTCAGCTATTTGTAAGGCCTCCTCATACAGCTATTTTGCCTTTTTGCATTTCTTTTTCTCTGGGAATTCCATCCTCCCATCTTCGCATTTAATTCCCAGTGGTCCTCCCTTAGAGAGGCATTGCTTTCCCCAAGGGGTGATCAAGGGAGGAAAAGTTGCCCCATCTCTACCCACTTTGTCTCCAGGGTGATGACTGAACCTCCTTTGGAGTCTGTCAAACCAAAGGAATCAGCGTCTCTTTACTCGAAGGCTAAAATAATATGAAGAACCCTCACATCACTAATATTTCTGAAACACTGAGAGATGAGTCTGATGTTCCTTCTCTATGACGATAGCTTTGCCTTCCAAAGTTTACTTTTCAGGGGAAAAAACTTCAGCAAGGCATTAAAAACCCACGGACATCATCTGCGTTCCCTGCAGAGAAATCAAAACTATGTAGGAGCTTAAAAATAACCCTGCCTTTTCCAGGTAGCTCCTCACTCGATATTAAGTGCCCTTCTCTCCAATGCAAGTGTTCATGATGCTAAATTAACTGTTAACAAGCACTTTACAATAGTATAATTTATGCTAATTCAGAAATATTCCCTTTCCCAAACTGATTATTTTTAACCTCCAAAATTGCTGTGCTTTTGCATCAGCAACTGAGGAGTCGCTGTGAGCAGGCATCTCTCTGAGTGACTTCTGAATTCCTGGTCCTTTCCACACATGGTTTCCAGGAATGCCCATGGCTCATGCGCTGTGCCCTCTAGCTATGCTCCGTTGTGATTCTGGGAGAAGGAAGGACGCCTCCATCCCCGACCTGTGCTGAGTGTCATCCCTTAAGGTCAGGGCCACGTGGGGAAGGTCATCTGCTCCTGCTAGAGTCGCCATCATGGGATGGAGGGCTCAGGTTGGCTTGCTGGCCCCTGCTGGGGGTGCACATTTCTCCCCACTCATGCCTCCTTACAAAATGCATCACAAACTCTGATGGTGAGTGGCAGGGGAGTGTGTAATTTCCTCGGTTCTGTCTCGTCACAACAAAAATTTGAAGCGACAGACCAGCTTTGCAGCTCTCGGATGGACCAGTGTTACAGCTCCATGTTACAGTCAGTTTTATTTGGAAAATGAAGGAAAATACCTCCTTGAGACTTGAGGGCATGATGACCCAAAAGACGCAAAGAGAAGAGAGAGAGAGACAGACAGAGACCCCGGCCCTGTGGCCCCTCTTTTATGTGTGTTTCCTCCCCTGGGCCTGCCCTGTGTGAATTGGGCTGGCCAGGAGAGCTATTTGTTCTACCTGAGGTCCTCATGCTGGTCCTCAGACCTTCCTTTGTTCTATTTTCGTGGGCTTTTTCCTTTCTTGTCTTTTAGCCACTGTCATTCTGGACTCCTGTTTCCTATTCTAACCCCCTAACGGTGAGGACACCTCCAAAGTCTGTGTGAAAGGCCTCTCTGCTCATCCTTGCCCGGTCCTCACCACATGTCCTTCAACAAACCGAGCTGCTTGATGGGTGTCCTTCAAACACGCAAGGCCCACTGCTGCTGCGGGGGCATGTTGCTTTCACCGAGGCGTAGCCATGACGAGGCTTCATCTAACGGAGTCAAGTTTAGCAGACCCCGTGGCCATACCGTCTTCCTCTGAGGGACAGTCCCATCTGCCCCTCTCGTCCTCAGCTCCCCATCCATGGCCCCTCCACCCTCTTCCCCAGGATGGATGCCCATCTTGCTCTTGTCCCAGTCATGCCCTAAAGGCAGAATTGTTTAGGAAAGAAGGGAAGGAAAGAAAAGAAGCTTGATTTTTCAGAGCATGACATCTCTGAGAAAGTCCTCACAGAGGAATCAAATGCACCCAGAGTCACCCACGATGAGAAGCAAGTCCACTTGGGGAGACGTGGAGGGAACCCCACAACTGGACGCCACCCAGATCCTCAGCCTCCCTGAGCCGCCTCCTCCCTGCTGGGCTTCCGGGTGTTGCTTCACAGTGGGGGCTTCCCATCGTGTCCAGGAGGTAGCAATTACTGCTCCTCCCCGCTCCTGACTCTCCTGCAAGTCTGTCCAAGTCTACTCATTCTCCGGGCGTCCCCCAGCGTCTGTGTGAAAGGCCCCTCTGCTCTGCCCTGCCCTGCCCATGCTCACCACTTGTCCTTCAACAGACTGAGTCCTACTTGGCTATGGTCCCCTAAGCAGACTCTGAGATCCATGAGGACAGGACTGGGTGTCTCCTAGAGCATTGGGCAAAGTACCTGCCATGGAGGTGTAGAGATGCTCAAAATGTTTTATAAAATGGCACAGCCAGTTACAAGAAAGGATAAAGAACAGATGAAATTCAGCCCTCCCCAGTACTAAAAATGTGCTGTGCTCAATCGTTTTGTCATGTCTGACTCTTTGTGACATTATAGATTATAGCCCACCAGGCTCCTCTGTCAATGAAATTCTCCAGGCAAGAATACTGGAGTGGGTTGCCATTTCCTCCTCCAGGGGATCTTCCCCACCCGGGGATTGATCCGGCATCTCCTGCGTCGGCAGGCAGATTCTTTTTACCACTGAGCCACCTGGGAAGCCTTATATTGAAAACAACTGTTAAGTATTAGCAATGGCTAAACAGACGGCTCCGGAGAAGGCAATGGCAACTCACTGCAGTACTCTTGCCTGGAAAATTCCATGGATGGAGAAGCCTGGTAGGTTGCAGTCCATGGGGTCGCAAAGAGTTGGACATGACTGAACCACTTCACTTTCACTTTTCACTTTCATGCATTGGAGAAGGAAATGGCAATCCTCTCCAGTGTTCTTGCCTGGAGAATCCCCAGGGGTGGCAGAGCCTGGTGGGCTGCCGTCTATGGGGTCACACAGAGTCAGACACGACTGAAGCGACTTAGCAGCAGCAGCAGCAGACAGGTGGCCCCAAGTGTTCAGAACCAAAAAGACAGGGAGGTGAAGAAATGTTGCTATGGAGCCAGAAGGAATGAGATCACTTCCCATGACGGGAAGGGCTCCATGACTGCTGGAGGGTGGCAGGATGAAGTTTGGACTCTTCAAATCTTGCAAAGGAGTCAAGAGAAGAGGAGGGCAAGAGAGCAGGACTGCTACCTGAGGCTGTCTCCAGGACTGGCCAGTGCCAGAGCTGACCTTAGAGGAGAACGTGGGGCATCCTCCACTTGGTGAGAGGCTGCAACTCAACTGCAGGGGGTGTGGGGGAGCCCAGACCACAACAGGGTGGAATGAGGTGAAAGGCACCCTGAACCCCTGCTGGGTCACACGGGACGGTCACAGCAACAGACTCACAATAATTTAGCAGAGAAAATAGTTCTGACTATTTAAATTCTTGGTCATGCAAAGTAGCCTCCTACACATGAAACTGTAATGGAGGGTGAAAGACGGCCAAAGAGGAGAGGAGGGAGACAGACAGACAGAGACAGAGACAGGGACTGGGACAGGGAGATTAAAAACAGAGAGAGTGAAAGGAATATATCACTGCATCGAGAGAGGCAAGCTGTGGCCTGGAAACTCCTTCTAGAAGGAATGCTCCAGAAGACACTTGACACAGAGGTCAGTTTTTCCTTGACTAGTTCTGTAGCCCAACCTTGATTTAAAAGGCAAAAATAAAAAATAAAAAAACTGTGTCTGCCTAGTTTGAGAAGTCCATTTCTAAAAAAAATACACTTACATATTTGTATTAGGAAATTTCTGTAACACACGTAAAATTTGTCTACTTTTCCTTTCCTGTTAGATTTGCCATGCACCCAGCCCTCTGGAGCCCAGGGTGGAATTCCTGGCGACTGGGGGGATGAGGACAGGGGGGAGGGCCCTGGTGGGGTGTGCAGTCCAGGGATTGTCCAGGGAGACTTTGTGGGGGAATTCGTGGTGCAGGGCAAGAACTAGAACCCAGATGCTGTTCTAGAATAAAAACAACCGTTTCCATAGGGCCAGGAACTGGTTCTATAAATTTCAGCTATAGCTTCTGCTATGTGAAATGCTGACTATCCAAAAACTCCCTGAGGCCAGGGGCTGGCCCCTCCCAGGTGGGTGTGTCCTTGTAATCACTTTAGGATGGTGGTGAATAACCAGTTTCTGACATACTCAGTGGAGGATGAATATTCATGTTGGTCAAAGAGTAAAAATTCAAGCAGAAAAATAATCCATGTTCACGTGTATCTAAAATGTCCTAGGGTGGACGGATTTTGAAGACAAGTTCAAATAAACTGAGGCACCAGCCACAGAAAAGGTATGGATCTAACAGAAGCAGAAGATATTAAGAAGAGGTGGCAAGAATACGCAGAAGAACTATACAAAAAAGATCTTCATGACCTGGATAATCATGATGGTGTGATCACTCATCCAAAGCCAGACATCCTGGAATGTGAAGTCAAGTGGGCCTTAGAAGGCATCACTATGAACAAAGCTAGTGGAGGTGATGGAATTCCAGTTGAGCTATTCCAAATCCTGAAAGATGATGCTGTAAAAGTGCTGCACTCAATATGCCAGCAAATTCGGAAAACTCAGCAGTGGCCGCAGGACTGGAAAAGGTCAGTTTTATTCCAATCTCAAAGAAAGGCAATGCCAAAGAATGCTCAAACTACATCACAACTGCACTCATCTCACATGCTACTAATGTTCAAAATTCTCCAAGCCAGGCTTCAGCAATACGTGAACCATGAACTTCCAGATGTTCAAGCTGGTTTTAGAAAGGCAGAGGAACCAGAGATCAAATTGCCAATATCCGCTGGATCATTGAAAAAGCAAGAGTTCCAGAAAAACATCCATTTCTGCTTTATTGACTATGCCAAAGCCTTTGACTGCGTGGATCACAATAAACTGTGGAAAATTCTGAAAGAGATGGGAATACCAGACCACCTGACCTGCCTCTTGAGAAATCTGTATGCAGGTCAGGAAGCAACAGTTAGAACTGGACATGGAACAACAGACTGGTTCCAAATAGGAAAAGGAGTATATCAAGGCTGTATATTGTCACCCTGCTTATTTAACTTATATGCAGAATACATCCGGAGAAGGCAATGGCACCCCACTCCAGTACTCCTGCCTGGAAAATCCCATGGATGGAGGAGCCTGGT
>SJXQ01012565.1:119799-155241 GCA_006408695.1 Aepyceros melampus
GAGAGTTGGACTGTGAAGAAGGCTGATTGCCGAAGAATTGATGCTTTTGAACTGTGGTGTTGGAGAAGACTCTTGAGAGTCCCTTGGACTGCAAGGAGATCCAACCAGTCCATTCTGAAGGAGATCAGCCCTGGGATTTCTTTGGAAGGAATGATGCTAAAGCTGAAGCTCCAGTACTTTGGCCACCTCATGCGAAGAGTTGACTCATTGGAAAAGACCCTGATGCTGGGAGAGATTGGGACCAGGAGGAGAAGGGGACAACAGAGGATGAGATGGCTGGATGGCATCACTGACTCCATGGGCGTGGGTCTGGGTGAACTCGGGAGTTGGTGATGGACAGGGAGGCCTGGCGTGCTGCGATTCATGGGGTCGCAAAGAGTCGGACACGACTGAGCGACTGAACTGAAACTGGGGTACGAGCCGTTGAGCCAGAGGAGACTCCTCTGAGTCTCCTGGGTTGTGTCGCAGCCTCCTTCCAGCTTGGCTGGAAGGGAGTCACACCCTGTGTTTAAGCCAGGACACATCTGGATAGCATACAGGACTTCAGTGCCTTCTTTGTTTCTTACCATCTGAGCTTCAGAGAAACCTGGCAAGTCTGATGCCTCTCAAGTGAAATGGCACATCCCAGGATTTGAAGCCCTCTCTCATGTTAGACAATGAGAAGGTTAAAAGGAGAGGTTAACGAGGCTTAGCCAGGGGCCCCTGGGGTTGGGTTGAGGGAGTTGCAGCCTAAGCCAGGCTCAGCTGGGATGTGAGTGCTTTCTGGGCTCTGGGTCCCAGAGAATTAAACAAAGATGAAGAGCAGTGTTTGAGGAAGATGCAAGCGTGTACAAACATGGGTCCCAACGCTTTTTAAGAAGGCAGTGCTACAGACTGGCACTCGCCATCTCCCTCTACAAGGATTAAGTCAGGTAGATGCTGCTGCAGCTGCTGACCTTCAACACTTTCTGAAAAGAGTTCCGGGTGGAGAGCAGAAATGAGGCACTCTGTGCTCTGGAACAAACTGGCAGAACAGGTCCTCAGATACTTTTCAGGAGCCGATTTTATGAGCCCAATTCTTTTATCTCCTCATCTAGAAAAGCACTAAAATCCTTCATGGGGATCACTGCTCCTCGTGACTAGCAGAAGCCTCCCGCAAAAAATAACGTGCTTGATCGCATGTACTCCCATTTACCTCCCCCCGCCGTCTCTTTGGAGCAGTCTCTGAAGTGCTGTCTTCCGGGCTATAGTTCTCACTTTGCTCCAGATAAAACTTAACTTGCAACTCCAACTCTCATGATGTGTATTTTCTGTTTTTCAGTCAGCAGCAGAATATAAGCATGTCTCTTCACTGCTCTTCATCTCTGTTTAATTCTCTGGGACCCAGAGCCCAGCAAGCACTCAATCCCAGCACCCTCTGTCTGGCTTTTACATTCTGTATCAGGGGATAATAACACAGTATGTCAGACACTGAGACTTTTTAAACGACAGTTTATTTTTTGTTGTCAATGATTAACTCTTGAGCCTACTAGAAGAATATCATGATTATAGTCAATAAAAAAATATAGATGATAGAATAAAATATTAGGTTATACAAAGTTAGTTTTTTTTGAATCATTGTCCAGGAACATTTTTAGGGCTTGCGCTTTGGGGGGGGGGGGGAAACAAACAAGAAAATTTAATTTGTGTTTCTTTTTTTACCCTTCCCTCAGTTACAAGTTAAGAACACATATTGAGAATCATTTGCGGGTGCCTAGGACAATACACAGAAGGACCACAAAAATTAAAACAAGTTCTAAAGACCCTCATATATACAAACTTCTGTACAGAATGAGCACAAGAAGAATTCACCCAATTAAAACCATCGCCTGTGGTCTCCTCATTCTTCTTTTTCAAAAAGAGAGAAAACGGATCTTCCTACACTCATACTTATTTTTTCCATTTGATCCAGTATTTTTAATGGTGTCTCCACTCCATAAATTAGTAAGTGTTCAGTAGCAGAGAAAGTATCCTATTTTAAATTATACCGAGGGAAATCAGGAACTTCCCAGAAAGGGCTGGCCATAGCTGTCTACAGAGACTGAAGGAGCCCTCAGCCCACAGAAAGTCACACCGCCAAGTGCAGGCAGGCACCCGTGAGCCATCCTGGGAGAGGCCCCGGGGTCTGGCGGGGAGCTGAGGACTGGCCCACTGTTAGCACACAGTTCTAACCTCTCCTTCCTGTGCTCTGCGCAGTCAGCTGGGCTCTTTGCGAATGTGTCATCTGGCACAAAGAGTTAAGGGCTTTGGGGCAAGACTCAGGCTCTTTCAAGATGGACACACTCGGATGCTGATAAACACAGCCGCACGTCCCGGGCCCGTCGCCTCCTTACTCCCTGATGCTAAAGCCCGCTCACCCTGTGGCTGGAGACGAAATCCTGTTAGGGAACAGCAATTGCACTAAAGGTCAGACATCACAGGCCCCATGAGGTAAACGGCAGACGTGGGAGGGGACGCGAGGGAGGGGAAGGTGCCAGCTCGCCCTTCGAGGGAGGCCGCGGCTTCACTGCGCGATCCCCGAGTCCACCGAGTTCTGCTTGCGCGTCGTCTTGGGAGGGGGCGGCGGCGGGGTCTTGCTGGGCAGAGGAGGAGGCAGATGCTGGAAGACAGAGAATGAGGGGACGGCTCACTGCTGATGCTCTGGCAAGAGAGACGTGGTCTCCGGGAGGTTCTGAGCTGGTAGGGGGTGGGGGGGGTGGGCAAGGGAAGATTGACCTGCAGCCCTGGGTGGGAACGTCCTCTCCCTGCGACGCGGGGCTGGCAGGTCACCACTCCCAGGACCGGGCTGCTGGTGGCCACAGGCCTTTCCAGCGTCTCTGATGAACCACTTTTCACAGAGCACAGACATCAGACATCTGAACAGACTCTGAGAAGTGTAGCCACTGCTCTTTGGGTGGTGGCTTTAATCGTGACGCTTGCATGTTCTGTTGTGTCCGACTCTTTGCAACCCCATGGACTGTAACTGTAGCCCGCCAGGCTCCACTGTCCGTGGGATTTCCCCAGCAAGAATACTGGAGTGGGTTGCCATTTCCTCCTCCAGGGCATCTTCCCCACCCGGGATCGAACCCGTGTCTCCAGCATCTCCTGCTAGATCTTCAGTTGTGGCATGTGAACTCTTAGTGGCAGGATGTGGGAACTAGTTGCTAAGACCACGGACAGAACCCAGGCCCCGAACTGCAGGCGGATTCTTTACCACTGAGCCACCTAGGATGGTTCTAAATCCATGTGCTCTTGATCAAGGGGCGCCTGGAAATGGACTGGTTTCAGAACTGGGCAGTTGAAATGGTCAAGAACAAGGAAAGGGGTACAATGCAGGACCCAGGGCCACCCAGGCAGCCTGGCCACGTCACAGCTGAGCCTCCCTTGGAAGAGGACCCACAGGTCCTTCCTCACGTCCCTTGAAGATACTCAGGGACAAACAAGTCCTCGGAGGTGCTCTCCGGGGCTGGGCCAGAGGCCTGCTGTGCTCTTGGAAATGGAAAGGCCACATGAGAGAGGGTCGGCCGGGCCACACTGGCCCCTGCAGCCACCATCCCCCTGACCTGTTGACAGAATAGTCTCTCTCCCACAGTCTCTTCTGCATTGGTAAATAATGGGGATGAGCAAGGTTGAGAGGATGTTTAAACTCTTCATGGAGGAAGCACTGTTTACCAAGAAATGGCTGCAGCTGTCTTCCAATGCTACAGATGAACGTTTGCAAAGCAGAACCAGAGACACAGATGTAGAGAAACAATGCATGAACCTCAAGAAGGGCAGAGGGGGTGGGATGAATTGGAAGATTGGGAGTGACACACAGATACTCCTGCATATAAAATAGGTAACTAATGAGAAGGACAGGAAAGCCTGGTGTGCTGCAGTCCACGGGGTTGCAGAGAATCAGACACAACTGACTGACTGAACAACAATGAGAACCTAATGAACAGCACAGGGAGCTCTGCGATGACCTGAAAGGGAGGGAAATCCCACAGAGAGAGGATATACGTACCTGGATAGCTGACTCACTTTGCTATATAATATAAACCAACACAACATGAGAGTCCCTTGGACTGCAAGGAGATCCCCAGTCCATCCTAAAGGTCTGGCAGGTCACCACTCCCAGGACCGGGCTGCTGGTGGCCACAGGCCTTTCCAGCGTCTCTGATGAACCACTTTTCACAGAGCACAGACATCAGACATCTGAACAGACTCTGAGAAGTGTAGCCACTGCTCTTTGGGTGGTGGCTTTAATCGTGACGCTTGCATGTTCTGTTGTGTCCGACTCTTTGCAACCCCATGGACTGTAACTGTAGCCCGCCAGGCTCCACTGTCCGTGGGATTTCCCCAGCAAGAATACTGGAGTGGGTTGCCATTTCCTCCTCCAGGGCATCTTCCCCACCCAGGGATCGAACCCGTGTCTCCAGCATCTCCTGCTAGATCTTCAGTTGTGGCATGTGAACTCTTAGTGGCAGGATGTGGGAACTAGTTGCTAAGACCACGGACAGAACCCAGGCCCCGAACTGCAGGCGGATTCTTTACCACTGAGCCACCTAGGATGGTTCTAAATCCATGTGCTCTTGATCAAGGGGCGCCTGGAAATGGACTGGTTTCAGAACTGGGCAGTTGAAATGGTCAAGAACAAGGAAAGGGGTACAATGCAGGACCCAGGGCCACCCAGGCAGCCTGGCCACGTCACAGCTGAGCCTCCCTTGGAAGAGGACCCACAGGTCCTTCCTCACGTCCCTTGAAGATACTCAGGGACAAACAAGTCCTCGGAGGTGCTCTCCGGGGCTGGGCCAGAGGCCTGCCGTGCTCTTGGAAATGGAAAGGCCACATGAGAGAGGGTCGGCCGGGCCACACTGGCCCCTGCAGCCACCATCCCCCTGACCTGTTGACAGAATAGTCTCTCTCCCACAGTCTCTTCTGCATTGGTAAATAATGGGGATGAGCAAGGTTGAGAGGATGTTTAAACTCTTCATGGAGGAAGCACTGTTTACCAAGAAATGGCTGCAGCTGTCTTCCAATGCTACAGATGAACGTTTGCAAAGCAGAACCAGAGACACAGATGTAGAGAAACAATGCATGAACCTCAAGAAGGGCAGAGGGGGTGGGATGAATTGGAAGTTGGGAGTGACACACAGATACTCCTGCATATAAAATAGGTAACTAATGAGAAGGACAGGAAAGCCTGGTGTGCTGCAGTCCACGGGGTTGCAGAGAATCAGACACAACTGACTGACTGAACAACAATGAGAACCTAATGAACAGCACAGGGAGCTCTGCGATGACCTGAAAGGGAGGGAAATCCCACAGAGAGAGGATATACGTACCTGGATAGCTGACTCACTTTGCTATATAATATAAACCAACACAACATGAGAGTCCCTTGGACTGCAAGGAGATCCCCAGTCCATCCTAAAGGAGATCAGTCCTGGGTGTTCATTGGAAGGGCTGATGTTGAAACTGAAACTCCAATACTTTGGCCACCTGATGCAAAAAGTTGACTCATTTGAAAAGACCCTGATGCTGGGAAGGACTGAGGGCAGGAGGGGAAGGTGATGACAGAGGAGGAAATGGTTGGATGGCATCACTGACTCAATGGACATGGGTTTGGGTAAACTCCGGGAGTTGGTGATGGACAGGGAGGCCTGGCGTGCTGCGGTTCATGGAGTCGCAGAGTGAGACATGACTGAGTGACTGAAATGAACATAACATTATAAAGTAAGTATACTCCAATAAAAGTTTTTTTTTAAGTTTATTTTTACAGAAACAGGTGGCTGGCTGGATAGAACCCATAGTTTGCCTTTCAGTCTCAAGAATGAATTCACACCTGTAATGGTGACAGGAGATGCTGAATGGACCTGCCAGGGCGTGAGTGGCCAAGGGCAGCTCCTGCCCTGCTCTGGGTGGGCATGTGACATGCATGAGAGGTCACGTGCTGACCACCTCGGTAAATGAATGAGTGAGTGAACAAACGAATGCATGAGTGAGTGAGCAGAGGAAGAAACGCACAGGCCAGGATAAGCGGGCACGAGCCACAGGCAGCACAAAGCAGAGGGGCTCGCAGAGCACTGTCCTCTGCGGGTGAGAGCGCGCTGTCAACAGCCTCTCAGGGCAGGCGCACGTTCAGCTGAACGTGAGAAAAGAGTTTCAAGGGCAGGACGGTGACAAAGCAGCGTCTAACTCATCACTCAAGTTCCTCCTAATTTGCAGACAAATAAATACTAAAGTGACCCGGGGCTTAGCAGAGAGAAGAGTCAAGGTGGAAAACAGAACTGATATAGTGATTTTTAGACGTCGTAACAAGAGGTAGAAGAACAGGTCTGTAGTGCTCAGCAATTAAATCCTGTCTGACTCTTTACGAGCCCCTGGACTGTAGGCACCAGGCTCCTCTGTCCAGGGGCTTTCCCAGGCAAGAACACTGCAGCGGGCTGCCCTCTCCTTCTCCAGGGGATCTTTCCCACCCAGACATGTTAAGAATGGTCAAAAGAGGGACTTCCCCAGCGGCCCAGTGGCTAAGACTCCTCGCCCTCCATGCAAGGGGCCTGGGCTCCATCCACGGTCCAGCAACTAGAGCCCACGTCCTGCAACCAGGAGTTCACGTTCACACGCCACAACTCAAGACCCTGTGTGCTGCAACCAAGAACCGGCACAGCCAGATAAGCACATGACTATTAAAAAAATCATGGCAAAAAGAGAAAAAGAAAGGCAAAAGCAACGCCGGTTTCCAGGTTTGATGAGACGCTTGCTTGTTTACGTGTGGAAGTAGATGGTGCGGGCAAGTGTGAGCCTTTTTTAAAGAAAGGATGATTTGAAGTGGCAGCAGCCAGATGGCTGACTCCAAGCCTGAGGGTGAGAGTGACGGGAGGCTGCGGGCCAGCCCCCAAGCCTGAGGGTGAGAGTGAGAGGAGGCTGTGGACCAGCCCCCAGAGCGGGCGGACGACCGGAATCCTACAGCAGATCTCAGGGCCTGCCAGGGAGGCACCCCGTAAACCGGGAACCGGGTGATGACACCCTGGCCCACAGGCCTGCGTCTTGAAGGCACACTCATGCTGCAGGTGAGTCAGACAGGAGACCAAGAGCAAGGAGACTCGGGTGATTAATATCGCGGCATTCACAGCGCCTTTACACAAGGAGTCAAAGCTGGTGCGTGTCTGTCCTTCCACTACAGCTGTGGTGGCTTCCCAAGTGGCTCAGTAGTAAAGAACCCGCCTGCCGATGCAGAAGACATGGGTTTGATCCCTGGGTGGGGAAGGTTCCCTGGAGAAGCCAATGGCTACCCACTCCGGTATTCTTGCCTGGGAAATCCCACGGATGGAGGAGCCTGGTGAGCTATAGTCCATGGGGTCACAAAAGGGTCGGACATGACTTAGCGACTAACCAAAACAACGCAATGCAGAAACTGAGATCATCAGTGTTTCCCCTGAATTGATCTGTAACAAAAATGGATTTGCTCTCACTTTCAAGTTCAGAGTTTTCAGGGTCGGGAGACCCGGAGGACATTCTTGTCTTGCTTTTCCAGTAAAATACAGGTATGAAAAGCGACGGAATCAGTTAATTCCACTGTTAGGAAAACAACACCCCAACCAATCAATGTGCTCACTCGGCTCCCTGGGTCCCCTTTCATTCTAACCTGTAGTTAAAACTCGCGGGAAGGGTCAGGCTTACGCTTCTTCAGTTGCTACCAACCATTCCAGCTGCCTGGCCCCTTCTCCCCCATCGTGGAATCTCGAGGGACAGAGAGCTGATTCGAAAGTCCCTTGGAAGGACAACCCATTCCTTCAGCACTGAAGATGAAGCCCCGCTGCTTATTTGGTTTTCTTACACAAAAGCAATAATCAAATAAATACGGTGTTGTATTGTGGTTATCTCAGTCACTCAGTTGTGTCAGACTCTTTCCGACACCATGGATTGTAGCCCACCAGGCTCCCAGTGTCCATGGGATTTCCCAGGCAAGAATACTGGAGTGGGTTGCCCTTTCCTTCTCCAGGGGACCTTCCCGACCCAGGGATTGACCCCGAGTTGTTGCGTCTCCTGCGCTGGCAGGCAGATTCTTTACCTCTAGCACCACCTGGGAAGCCCAAATAAATACAGTTAATAAATCCCCTCTCTCCTTCACTCCTCTCACAAGAAGAGAGAATAAACTTGCAAGAAACTTGGTGAGAAAGTTTCCATTAAAAAAAAAAAGTAGATATGGGATTTATGTTGTTTTAGAAGGGGAAAAAGAAAACCCACACCTTGCTGCTATGCAAAGGATCTTGGCCACAGAGCCAGCTCGTGTCTCCGATGTCTCCAGGAGCTCTGTTGCTCTGTAACTTACTTTATGAAGGCTGAACAATTGCATGAGTCAGGGCGGATGCTTCCCTCTTCAGCCCTCAAGGCTTCCATTTCACTGGGCTGTGAACAGCATGCCCAGGGGATGGAAGAACCTGGACACGGATCTCCCGGCACCGTGGGGTCATTTGGGGGCACACGCTGACCTCTGCAAGTGGCCAGGCCAGCCACCAACAGAGCTGCCTGAGTGACCGCAGCCTTGACAAGCAGGAGAGAAGGTGGGGACCTTGGAAGAGTGTTTCTAGAGCTGCCAGCGGGTTAAAGTAGCTTCTTCAGAGTTTTAGCTGATATTTGCATCAGTAGGCAGGCCCAGAAGCCCGAGCAGTGAGCACACATCAGACCAGATGAATGACAGCTTCCATGGGGGAACCAGCCTCAGGACTGATGCTTAGGAGGGCCCAAGTTGGCTGATCATGCTGGTGACAGCCAGCACCCTGAGTCTAAGTGGGGTGGGGACAGGTCCCAGGGCTAGAGGTGGGGCTAGGAACGGGCAGCCTCGAGGAGCTGGGGTGTGTTCCAGCTGGAGCCAAATCTCGCGCTCAGCTACAGTTTCTTCGTGTGGTGAGCACCCGTCCCCACCCACACATGGCCAGTGGGAGAACAAGGCTGCCTGGCACCAAGCTGGGACCAGGGCTTCTTCAGGGCAAGGGCAGTATCCAGGAGCACGATGCGTCCCCCGTGTGTGGCATCAGCCAACTTCTTCAAATGAAAAATGTCTTCATACAAAAAGCTACTTTTCAAAACCAAACTTTCATAAGAACTGCAGCTCAAGGGCAATGACCTCCTAGGTCACGAGAGTGGCCTGTGGACCCATCGGCTGGAATTCTGGCCCCTCTGCAAGGTCCCCCTGGGAGTGTACATTCCCTTGGTGATGACACGAACCCCCGGGAGTGTACGTTCCGTGGGGATGACAGAGGACCTCGGGCCACACACATCTGCGTTCTAACCACTGCCACCTTTCCTGGAAATCAAGCCTTGGCTTGCCCAAAGTAAACACGCCAACATCAGGAAGGAAAGAAGGAAGAACTCCTGCCTTGTGGAGGGAAAGAGAGGACGGACCCATGCTCCTGAGCCCTGACTTACCCTCTGATGAGGAGGAGGGGGCGGGGGCGTTGGCGAGCCCGTCAAGTCCAGGTTCTCGGTCAAGGTCCCGTAATCCGTGCTGGTGCCTTTGAGAGGCAGAGGGGGCGGAACTTCAGCCACGTCCAGCCCAGCCACAGTCATGCCATTCAGCTCCAAACCTAGAAGAGGGGGAGGATGAGAACCACACCCCCATCCCCACT
Source organism: Aepyceros melampus (assembly GCA_006408695.1). Classification (NCBI taxonomy): domain Eukaryota; kingdom Metazoa; phylum Chordata; class Mammalia; order Artiodactyla; family Bovidae; genus Aepyceros; species Aepyceros melampus. The sequence continues at coordinate 129,411 of SJXQ01012565.1, forward strand.
GGGAGTGATGCACATCCCCACACGGCTGCTTTGTGCCCTCTCGGGACTGGCAGGGTGGTGGGAACCCTTTACCCTCCAGAAATGCCCATCAATGGGCAGTGAAGAGATTGGGAGGGGGCAGAGAAGGCCAGGGCTGTGTCCCTTGCAAAAACAGCCACTTCCACCGGGGACCCCTCTGGTCCCTCCTCGACTGCCACGCCTAGGGGCGTCTACACAGCTCAGGGGTCACAAGGACCATCTCCGCCTGGAGTGTTCAGAGTCTGCCAGGTCGCTGCCCCAGCCTCCTACAGGGAGCTGCACTCAGCTGAGTCCAACAGCACAGCTCACCACCAGCCCACTTGCCTGTCAAAACTCTCACAGCAGGAAAAGCCACGATCCCACGAAAGGCAGGTATTAGCAGCAGCTGCCGCTGTGACTGCTGCTTTAAATAAGCTAAAGGGAAGCAGTACTGATTTTTTTTTAAGTAAACTAAAAAGGACTCGTTTTCAAAGGGAGGCGTGATCATTAGGACTATCTATTTTCTCAGCCTTTGTTGAGACTCTAAGAAATTATCTGCCTTTTACTTTAAAGAGAGAAATGGGCATTTTTGTTGTTGGGTGTCCTACCCGATGATGCATTGATGGAAAGTTGTTCATTAGGAGCGTGCTCCCTAGGACGAGGGGTGTCAATTGATAAGGAGGCCTTGCTGTTGAATCGAGGCGTGAAAAGTTGGCCTCTGATGGAATGGTCGCTCTTCTGGCTGGTTGCTTTTACTCTGGCCTTTATTTAAAATTTGCCACTTTAATCATTTTTAAGGGTACAAATCACACTCAAGTATCTGTTTGAGCCTGTGTGTCCAGGTCTCCGGGTGAATGTCTAGGGGCGGGCTTGCTGGGGGTTATGGTGACTCTGTGTTTAATTTCAAGGGACCACCAAAGTGTCCTCCGCTGCGGCGGCAATGTGCCTATTTATTAACTATTTATAAAAAAATCAGTAAAATGTGTCTGAAGATCTCTGGTCACAGCATAAGGATGCACGCAGTGACGCCAGGACATCCGCCTGGAGGCTGTCTCCCTCCCAGCACCCAGCAAGGCCTGGCTCCCTGAGGCTCATCCCCAGGGCAGCCCCGACTCCCGACCAGACAGACTGTCTCGGGGATGGCCGCTGCTCCCCTTGCAGCAAGAGGAGAGCAGGAGCCGAGGACGATTGTTGGCGGCCGGCACAAACCACTGCCCAGGGCCAGGCTCCCGCCCCGTCTCCAGCCACGGGGAGGACAGCGGGTCCTCCTGGCTCTCTCATCTGCTGCCATCCTCAGTCCCTGCCACCTCCTTCCTGCCAGGACATCACCTCTCTGGCTGGCCTGACTTCAGGGGTGAAAACTAGGGTACCACTTGCATCCCTCCACGATTCACATCCACTCGGAACCTCAGAGGGCTTCCCAGGTGGGTCAGCAATAAGGGGACTGCAGGTTCGATCCCTGGGTCGGGAAGACCCCCTGGAGAAGGAAAGGGCAACCCGCTCCAGTATTCTTGCTCAGAAAATCCCATGGACAAAGGAGCCTGGTGGGCTGCCATTCATGGGGTTGCAAAGAGTAGGACATGACTGGGCGACTGAGCACGCACTCAGAACCTTAGACCTTCTCTGAAAGAGGGTCTTTGTAAAGGATCTGGAGATGAGATCATTCTGGATTTATGGGGAGCCCTGAACCCCATCTGCAGTCTCCCGTAAGAAGAGGAGAAAACACACAGCCTGGGAAGAGAGGGGTGAGGGGACTGAAGGAATGAGAATACAAGCCAAGCAACTCTGAGGGCTGTGGGAGTCCACCAGACCACTAGTCTCTAGCCTTTTTGTGGAAGACTATTTTTTCCCATGGACCTGGGGGTGGGGCCGGCATGGTCTGGGGGTGATTCAAGGGCATTACACTTACTGTGCCTTGATTTCTATTATTCCTACATCAGTTCCACCTCAGGTCATGAGGCATTAGGTCCTGAGGGTGGGGACCCCTGTACTAGATGGAAGCAGGACTGGAGATACCTTCATTTCAGAATCCCGGCCTCCAGACTATGAAGAGAACAACTTTTTGATATCTGGGGCCACCCAATCTGTAGGAATTATGCTGAGCAGCCCTAGAAATCAGGCAGAACTGGAAGACAAGTTCTACCCTTAGCCCCTCAGCATGGCCTGGAAGGGCTCCTTCCTTCCCATCCCTCCTGCACACAAAAAGGCCCCTTCCCCACCCTGTGGGCTGCATCATCTCATGCATGACACGAAATGTGGGATGCCCCACGTGCTCTCGAGTCACCCGCAGGATGCAGGAGGTCGGGAGTGCTAGCCAGGTCCTGCACTGTCCACCCAGGGAACACAGGAACCGGGGACTCAGCTGTGGCCTGACCCACTCTAGTCCCGGGGGACACTCCCTGAAGTCAGGGGCTCACCAACACTCTCTCCGGCTGCTGGACCGAAAAGAAGCTGGCCTAAAGTGAGAGCCTTCAACAGAGAGGTAGGTTACAGCACAATGCCAGGAATTCACATGGGATGACATCTCACTTACTGGACTGCAGGCTGAAGCTGAGCTTGGCCCTCGGCATGACGGGGGGCGGCGTGGACTGGGAGGACGGGGAGGACGGGGAGACCGAGAAGCGCCGCTCGGCCCCCATGGCGTTGATCACCTGGCTCTTCGGTTCTGGGGCCGCAGGGGGCTGATCTACGTGGGAAGGACAGAGAGCGCGTAGTTAGGGTCCGTCCTAGGTGGCTTAGTGGGAAAGAACCACCTGCCAGTGCAGCAGAGGCGGGTTTGATCACTGGGTCTGGAAGATCCCCGGGTGAAAGGCATGGCAACCCTCTCCAATATTCTTGGTCAGAGAATTCCATGGACAGAGGAGTCTGGTGGGCTACAGTCCATGGGGTCAGGAAGAGTAGGATATGACTGAGCTGCTGAGCGCTGAGCAGACACTGGGCTGACTTAATGCCACTTCAACACTCCCTCTGTGGAAGTCCTGACCTGCAGCGCCGGTGCAGATGACCACATCTGGAAACACGGTCCTGCCGACGGTCAAGGTCGGGTGACGCTGTTGCAGCAGATCCTGATCCAGTGTGGCTGGTGTCCTTATAAAGTGGGGAGATTCGGACCCAGACACAAGCGCACGGACAGCGCCGTGTGAAGATGAAGGCAGAGATGCGGGGAGAGGGGAATGCTGGGCGAGGGGCTGGAGCAGAGCCCCCCAAAGCCTCAGAGGAGGCCAGCCCTGATGGCACCTTGGCCTTGGATGTCCAGCCTCCAGACTGTGAGACCATCGGCCTCTGCTGAAGCCGCCCAGCCTGTGGGATGCCGTTCTTGCGGTCCAGGCAAACCAACTCGGGCCTCACCCCAGTCGGGGGGGATGTCATGTCCATCTCTCCTGAACAGGAACATGACACGGGCACTTGGTGCGGGGGAGCGCCCCACCGGGTGGGGAGTGGACTCAATGACCTGCACAGTGACCAGAACGCCCCAGGGGAGTAATTTCTTGGTCTTTCTTGGTAGGTGTGTGAAAGTCTAGAAACTTGGCAAAGGATTTCCTTCACTCGCCTTCTCTTTCTTCCCTCACGCTGTGCTGTGACTGAATGGAATTCTTTCCACTTCTCACTGCATTTGTCTTCCCCATCTCTGACTTTCAGATGCACCTGACTTTAAGCAGCTAAGCCTCTTTCCGTGTCTGTGACATGGCAATATTTCTCTACGTCTTACAACTTGGTCTCAGAAGGTCAGGTCTGGGGGAACACGAGCAGTCCAAAATACTCTCAGGTAGCTGAGACAGAAGAATCAAGATTTCGGACCTAGGATAGGCAGGGCTTTGGGCTTGATTCCCGGTGTAGGGGGGGCACGGATGGGCCTGCTGGTGAGGGGCAGCTACAGAGTGGGTGGGCGGCAGCGTGTTCCACTGGGTGGTCTGCAAAGACAGGGCCTCCCTGGAGGCTGGAGGGAGGCAAGGAAGGCTTAAGTCCTTTTGTAAGCAGGGTGGTTGAGGGGACACTGGCCAACAGGCTGGCTTCTGGAACTGTCCTATGCCAACAAAGCAGATTCTGGAGTCCAGGCATCACCACTCATTTGCAGAAACAGCCCACCTGCTGTGGAAGGCCTGGGACAGCCTGGCTGAGCTCGGGGCTCCCCTTAGGTGCATGTGTGTGGGGACTGAAGATGGATTCAGGGTGCTCTTCTCACCCTTCCCTTCCCATTAGGGGATATCCTGACAGTTCAGGGGGCAGGGAATGGCTTACTGGTGAGATGCAAATGGCACATGGAGGGCCCTTCCCCTGCTCCAGGTCCTGAGAGGCTCAGCCAGAGGTCATGACATTGCTGATGATGCAAATTCAGGTAGGAAGCCGAACTCAGCCCCAAAGAGGAAGTAGAGAAAAACCTCTGCAGAAGTGTGGAGAGGGGGCAGGTGGGTGCCAAGAGTGCAGCAACCCCAGGGGCCGAGGGCACCACCTTGGGGATGGGGCTGCTGCTGCCACTCAGTCATTTTCCCTCCCTGAGACCCCCACTCCCTGCCAACCTGCTCTGTCCTGCAGCACCTGGTCAGTCACAGGCACACGGAGGCTTGAATAGGAAACTCCAAGTGCCCAGCTGGACCCACAGACCTTGCCAGCACCTGTCACCCAGAGGACAGACTGGGACCTCGGCTGGACCAAGAACAGCCAGCCTGCCTCCGGCAAGAAGCCGGGGTGCCGGGCCCCTAGCACTGCACTGTGGCTATTCTGAGACTCCTCAGAGGCTGACAGCAGGGGTCAAGGTTCTGTGCTCTGACCTCGGTGGGTTCTGGTGCGTTTTTCGGAGAGTACTCGGGCCCAGTGGGGTTCGGAGGGTGAGGGTGGCGCTTTGGGCTGAACTCAGCCTGTCTGCAAGAAAGCGGGACCACAGAGGAGAGGGACAGAACTTATCCTGTGACAATGGCCAAAGCTGGCACATCCTTTGTTTTCTTGTCACGGAACTTAATTTGGATCAACTCTGCCACTTGGCTCAAATTCTCTAAGGCCTTCCGCTTTACCACCTCAAAGTAGAGCTTAAAGAAAAACGTACGACAGACTTGCACAAGGTCTGCACTTAGTAAATGTTCAAAACGTTGCTGTTACTTTGCCTGTCCAGCTAGGGCATCTGGACACTCGGCAGAAGGAAGGGGGCGCTGGGCAGCCCCAGCGGTGTCGGTGGCCACTCAGCTTTCCAGAAGAGTGGACAGAGCCCACCGGGGGGTGGGGGAAGGGGCGTCATGCGAACCCTCTGGATTGCCCCGCGGGAGGTCACATCCGAGCGCCGGCCAGTGGCCAGTCCCTTCCTGAGCCCGCACCCTGGGCTGCCTATGTCTGCCATGAAACACCGCAGCCCAGATGCGGTCAGAGCTCTGTCCAAAGGCCTCACAAGAGCAGTCGCCTGCAGGAAGACCATGTGTGGTCTGGGGTCTCCCTTTTCCTCTAGGCACCCAAGCAGCATGTGACTGCTGGTCTCCACGACAAAGGGTCTGGATGAAACATGCCTTCCGGTGTTGACGATATAAGCAGCAGTGGAGTGTGTCTTATTACACAGTGGTCCCACCTGAGCCCTTTGATAAGCAACCATTCAGTAACTGCCAGGGCTGGTCAGGGGTCGGGGGCTTCCGCCCAGGGCAGGCACATTCTTGGGCACTGTAGAGGCAAACGGCGTTCTACTGCAAGGAGGCTCCAGGCCCAACTTAACCTTTGAAGCTGATGGCCTGGAAGAGCCTCCTCTTTGCTTGTCTCCAGTCCACAAATAGCACATTCTGAATAAAGTTCACCCCAGAAGCTGCCCTCAGTTTGCCCCCAGACTCCACACTGCAACACACTGCTGGGAGCATCAGCTGGCACCCCTTCCACCCCCTGCCCCAGCCCAGGCCTAGGAGGAGAGCGTGCCGCTTGGGTTTCCCTGTTGCCACACACCCTGGTCTCTGGAATGAACTAGAGTCCCTGGGATCTGTTTTCAGTGTCAACTCACCAGCACGAGTTAAGTCCCCCCAAATCCTTGTGAAAGATGGCCAAGGGATTTAAGCATGGAACAGATGAGGCGAGGAGGATAACATGGAGACACATATGGTTGGCAGAACCCGTGGGAAGGGGCTCTGGGACTCTAGCTGAGCAGATTATAACACTCCCGCAGAACACTGGCTTAGCAATTTCTGGTCAGGAAGGGGTGGGGGAATGGCATTAGTGGGCCTGGAATTACTGTTTCCTGACAACACAAGCACCCTGTTCATCTCCTGAGATGTCTGGGTGTCTAATGAGTGAGTCTTGCTTTGCTGCAGAGCCCGGAACCCTGTGGGTCCTGCTGACAGCTGCTTGCCTCCCCTCCCCTGCCCTGGCTCAACACCGAGGATGGGGGGATGGAGGGAAAGACCAGCATCCTCCAGAGAGATGCGGGTCTGCTCTGAGCCTCTGATGTCCTGGAGCATCAGTTACACAAGGGCAGGCTGATTTATTAAATTTCAGGGATGCGAGAGACCCTGGATTCTCAAATGCCTATTCCCAGCCCATTCAGTGAAATCTGATGGACAGCCCCCTTGGCAAAATGTGGAGCAAAGACAGGCCCCCTGCGGCAGCTACCGATCAGTGAGGGAGAGCTCCCTGTGAAATTACCGTTTCTGAAAGGATCACAGCCTCAGATTGCTGCAGGGGAATGTCGGTGGGTTTAAATTCTTTATCAAATATCTCTTGATGCTTGCTGTTCCTTTTTTCCTTCTTCTTGTCCTTCTTCTCTTTGTCAGGGTCATCCTTGTCCAGCTGTCCTGGGACCGGGAGTGCATTTTCTTCGGCAGGAGAGGTTCCAGAGCAAACCTAAAGAAAACGTGTTTTTTTTTTTTTTTTCAAACAATGATGTCTTTCTAGGAGAAGCTGTTGCTTTTTTGCCCTGCGGATCCATATAAAGTTACTCACAATGAATCAGGTGCTGCCTGGGGACCGCCCAACTTTACAAGGAAAGAAATAGTTTTGAAATGAAGCTCAAGGGCCACCTAAGATACTTATTACCAATTGCCATGGTGACGGTCTTGCATCGAGATAGAAACAAACTGGGGGGAAAAAACAACACTGACAGGACAACTGGAAACATAAAGCCTGATTGGATTATGGGAGTATGATATTCAGGGATTATCGTTGATTTATGGCCGGAGGAAGGTCTTTGAGGTCTATTTCCAAAAGGAAGTTCTCACTTTTTAGAGATTCACACTGAAGTATTTATGAATGGGAACAGGAGAAATAGGCAGATGCTGATGCAAAGAAATGTCTGTATTGGTACACGGGGAGCTTCCACTTGAAAGCTTTTGATGGTTCAGTGAGAAAGAAGTCAACTCTAGCTCCTCAGGATGTGGAGCTGCCCTGAGATTTTCAGCCAAGAACTGAGCTTGAGGAGGAGGGTTTGGGTCCCAGCTCTGCCACCTACTGGCGAGGGTCCACTGCCTCTGAGCACTGTGGACCGGACGACCCATTCACAGAATGAAAGGCAAATGGTATTTAAAAAGAGATGTGACCTATTCAAAGAAGCGAGTCATACAGTCCTACAGGAGAAACAGCACATGCTGTGATTTCTGATTAGAGTGTTTTTAAAGTGTGGTCCACACCTCATTCCTATATGGTTAAAAAGAAGCAAAATGGTCAGCTGAGAGGGTTCATGGAAGCTCCCTGTCTTCGAGCTCCTCAGGCAGTCCCAGAGCCCCAAGGGAGGGCAAACTCCATCCCCCGTAGTGTGGGATAAGAGGCCAGGTTCCCAAGCCAGCCTATGAGAGCCCCCCGTCCTTACTGCGACCTTCAAGCCTGACTTCCCGAAACAGCGGGAGAGTAAATCGGTTTCCTCGAGGGGAGAATGATCGTTAAGAGAAGGCAACTTAGAAAGCTGGTCGCATTTCCATCCTAGCTGTGGTTTCTTTCAAATTTACTTGTGAACAGGAAACGGAGAACTAAAGCACTGCTCTAATCAAAAGACCATTCCCGCAGCTTGGCTCCCTAACATGAGAGAGGCACCACGGACATCCACACTGAGCTGGATCGTTCAGAGAAGCACATTTCAAAACCAGGGAAGACGCTGACCGCTGAGAGCAAGAATCACATCTCCTTTGTTTTGTTAAAAAAATAGAAAAAAAAAAAAACTGGATGGGCAGAGGGATTTGAACAGTAATGGTATTGAATGCAGGCAGTGATTATCAATAGCTGCTAACATCACTGCAAGAGAGATAGTCAGGCACAATGTCCTTCTGAATGGAAGAACCTATGAAGTCATTCTGCCCCCAAATCAAACCTGAATCTGTATAAGTCTCTAGATGGGACCGTCAACTTGAAGGAAATAGGAGGGACACAGAGATACAGTCAATAACACTGTCGGGGATGCAGTCAAAAAAATCTGGATTGCACCAGCAGCAACCTGCAGTTTTCAACAAATAAATTACAAGGAAGAGAAATGAAAAGAAGAGAGTGGAAGGAGGAAATCTATTGATTAAAAAAGAACTAAAGAGATACAGCAGGGCTGCCCAGGTGGCGCTGGTGGTAAAAAAAAACCCGCCTGGCAATGCAGGAGGTGTGAGAGACGCGGGTTCAGTCCCTGGGTGGGGAAGATCCCTGGGAGGAGGGCACGGCAACCCACTCCAGTATTCTTGCCTGGAGAATCCCATGGACGGAGGAGCCTGGTGAGCTATCGTCCAAAGGGTCGCAAAGAGTCAGACATGACTGAAGTGATCCAGCACGCATGCAAAGAGGCACGGCAGCCACCTCCAAAGTGGGAGTCTTACCTGGATCAGTTTCAAGCAAACTAAAAAAAACCCAAAAACCATTTATGACCAGCGGGAAATTAAAACCAATATCTGATGATGGTATGGAATGACTGTTCATTTTTCACATGTGCTAAAGGGAGTTTTTTTCTAAGTTCCTACCATTTAGAAATCCACACTGAAATGTTTACAGATGAAATCACACAGTGCCTGAGACTTACTTCATATATAATATGGAGGAGGGAGAGGGTGGAGTACAGACTGAAAGAAGATGGGCTGGGACGTGGTCACTGTTGAAGCTGGCTCACAGGCGATGGGCACAGGGCCTCATTATGCTATTATGTTTCCCGTGAAACTTTTTCATAATGAAAACTTGAAGATGATTGATGAAATACACCAGTGTTGACTTTGATTATGAAGGCATTTTGGGACATCTGGATATGCAATTAGCAACAAATCAACATCCATCAGGTGTTAAATATTACATCTCTTATAAAAAAAAAACCTTTATGATTTTATTCTAGGTTTTACAGAACTTGAGACAATTAATGTAGGGAAATAAAGGATTAATGGACATCTTCTAGCTCAGGGCGAAACCTGTGCTATGAAATCCAGAGAAGCACACAAAGCACCAGAGAAGAGGCTGAGTTGTAAATGTTTCACAGGATGAGAGGCAATTGCCAGCAGGATGAACTTTATTCTGCACATCACCAACGCCATCTGAGACCAGAGTCTCACTTCTTCCACATTAGTTAGGTAGCTAAGGGTGACAACTCTGTGAATGAACGAAAATCTGGACTCTAATAAAGATGCCTCTAGTTTAAGGTTAAACATATGGCTCCAGGGGAGGAGACAATGGTTTCCTCTCATGTAGTCACATGTGCCAGATGGAACTCTTCCATCTAAAAATCTCTAGCTCACTCTTTACTCTTGCCCCTACATTCCTGGAAATATAAAACCCTTTTCATAACTAGCCTGGGGATTTACATGGGGAGAAGCTGAATTAAGTTTCTTTAGCAATCTTGCTCTAAGTGACAAGCACACTTGATTTAAATACCTCTAAATTGAGAATTTCCATATGGACTTGGCCTTTAAGTAGCAGACACTGACAAAAATTACTGTTAGGGGAAAAAGGAAAAAAAACCACGTGGGAACAGTTTTCTCTCCTCCATTGGGCATGTTAGCTGTTGGCGACAGAGGGCACTGGGGTTGGAGCTGTCTCTTGGGGTGCCCTGGGAGTTTGTGTCTGCGGGTTGCAGGGGCCAAGAGCCTGCGGGTTTGATAAGATGATGGATTGTAAACCAAATGGGCTTGGACAAACACACAACTGTGCAGACTTGATGGTAAAACAATTAGAAGTTCTCGGATGTTTAAACTGCACGTGACATGTTTTTCTTTCTGTATAATCAACAAGCTTTACGTGTAGGCTACTCACTAAATGCACAAAAATGTCAACATCAAGGCTGTCTTTGCAGAAGACACAGTGGGAATGCAACGAAACGTTTACTCATCTATTCCATTCTCGTTCCCTTCTTTGTGGCTTTGGCTTAAGAGCAGTGCTCAAGAGCAATGCTGGGTCTCAAAAAAGATCTTGCAGCAAGAAAGTGGCCCTGCCAGCCTTCGGGGAAGCCTGCCCAAGTATGACAGGCCTGCCCTGGTATGATGCCTTGGAAGTGAGCAAAGGATAAAAGCACAGCACCCCATTGGCAAGGAATGCACCTCACTGTTTCGGGGTGCGTTGACAAGGACTGGACACTCACTGAGGCTTTATAGTTTGATGGAAGTCTCACCCAAAGTGGAGCCCAAAGCGAGAGATTGTTCTCAAAAATTCCTAAGACCCTACAAGTCTTAGTGGCACCATGGTTGTAAAGGTCTTGGATGATCTCCGTTTCAGAGGGAGTGTTTCAGAAATCCTCTCAGCTATGATGAAACAAATCCAGGACACTGAAGAGCTCCTCGCAACCCCTCCAGCCCTTCTCTTCCCTCCCTACTGCTGAACCAGACTCACCCATCGGAGCCAGGCCTGGAAGGGGTGCTGTCGGATGAGAGGGAGGAGACGGAAGCCACGGATAGGGGGCGGGACGAGGAAGGCATGGTGAAGGATCGGACCATGGCCGGGGACGGCTGCCTCTTCTGTCGTCCAGACTTGAGGGCTGGGTTGGGGCGGAAAGGAGAGAAAGAGAGAGACTTGCTTGATGTCCACGCCAAAAGATGTCCAGCCTGGCATGGTCAGACACCTCAGACTGAGTGGTCTTAGCAGCCTGGAGTCTATACCAAAGTAATCCACACTTTTATGAACAGTTGATGTTCCTATCCAAAGCTGAAGGTGAAAACCATGGTTATCTGGAGATTTTTTTGAAATATGATTTGATACTGTGAAAAATACCAGAAAGAACTTTCTTGTTGGTTTTCTTTCTTTATTTTTTTTTAATTTAAAATGCAGTTTTCTTTACCAAGACCACAATGCCTTACCCTGCTGCAAAGTCAGTACAATGCATTGGTCGACCAGGAATTGTAACTTACAGAAAACATCTAGAATGTGACTTAAGGACTTTGCAAGAAGTTTCGATGAACTGTGTACATCTCTGCATGCTGACAAACCAACAGATTACCAAAATACATGGAGGCACAGGGACTGAACTTCTCTAGACTAAAATGAGACGCTCCTGCTGCTTAATTAAAGGCGGGTTTCCTTCCCTGCCAGCGACTGGGGCAGCAGGTTAGCTGGCTCCATGGCTGGAGTCGCTAAAGCTCCTCCTGCTTAGCAGGAAGTGGACCAGTGATGCATTCTAGAGAAAAACAGTCTCTGGATAGAGTTTTCGACCCTCTGTTTGTCATACGACTGTATATTAACAAAATAAGTGTCACTGAAATATAGCACATGTCAACACCTAATTAGCTACAAAATGCTTGTGTACCTGCCCCTGAAGCCAGATGTTGGCACAGCTGGGACAGCAGCTGGTGCAGAAACTTTTTTTTTTTTTAACCCTCAGGATGTGGAAATCAAATTTCTGTAGGGCACGCCCTCTCTGTGTGGCTCAACCTCCCTCAACCCCAGCCCCATGCTGCCAAAGCTGGCGTTTCTTCAGCCCACCTCCAATAGAAAATCTGCTTGGGACCAGGGCTGGTTACAGATATATACCACCACTGATAAGAGGGCCTGTTTGTTAACTACGTTTTGCCCATGAAACACTACTGGACCTGTACCTTATCTCTTCAGTAGTAAAAGGCTCAACAGACTTGTGGGTGCCAAGGGGGACAGGGGTTGGGGGTGGGGACAGGATGGGGAGTTTGGGATTAGCAGATGCAGACTATTACCTACAAAATGGATAAACTGTAAGGTAGAGGGAACTGCATTCAACACCCTGTGATAAATCCTAACGGAAAGGAATATGAAAACATGTATATGTATAACTGAATCACCATGTTGTCCAGCAACATTCAACACGACGCTGTAAATCAACTATACTTCAATGAAATAAGCTTGTAAAAAATAGTAAAAGGTTCAAAGTCGTGAAAGAACTGGTAAAAGCAGGAGCTGGTAAACGTTTTCCGCAAAGGGGAAAATGACAAGTACTTTAGACTGCGGGCTCTAAGGTCTCTGTCCCAAGCATGAAAACAGCTATACACAATACAGAAATAAATAAGTACGGCTGTGTTCCAATAAAACTTTATTTACAAAATGGATGTCAGGCCGTAGTTTGCTGACCAGTGGCTCAATATGCAGCTGCAATCTGCCAGTACCAAGGCTCTGGTCAGCCTCAACTTTAGCACCGATGACAGTGCCACTGCCCAACTCCAGGGAGGGAGACAGCCTTTGCCATGAGCTGGCTTTTACAAGGCAACTAAAAGGAAATGGTGACTTGCAGATTAGCCTAAATTGAAAAACGTTTCTAGAGACTCAAAGTCTATAGTATTTTCTTCTCAGCCTTTAAGGTTATATTCCATTTCTAGTGATTATAAAATACTGGCTATATTCCTCATGTTGTACAGTGTGTCTTTGTAGCTTAGCTGTACAATGTATCCACTTCTCTGATGAAATGATCTTCACAGCAGCCAGGGTCCAGGGAGTGGGCACACAGGAGCCAGCCGGCCGTGGACCAGGAGGTGCACATGGCCACAGGCTGCCCTCAAGCAGCTCTTGGGAAGACCCAAGCACTGCGAATGCCCCCAACCACACAGGGCTGGCGATGCGTCCCGAGAGGCAGCCTGGAGTCTTGGCCAGGATGCATGAGCATGGACGAGAAGACTGCGAAGGATGAAGCAAGGGGGGTGCAGGAGGGGGCTCTGGCCGAGGAGGGCCAGAAGCCGCTGGTGGCCTTGTGACAGCAGGGCAGCCACGGGAGCGGCCCTGGGCCCTCCTTCCGGGCCATTCACCTCGCAAGCCCTTCTTGACCCAGCAGAGCCCCTAGAAATGGAGCAGCCAGGACTTCTGCTTTCTCATCTGAAGCCATCAGGGCCTGCCAGTCCTTACCGGGCAGCTCCAGTGCTAGGGCACTGTGAGAGAGGGGACATCTGTGTCCCTGCAGCAGGGCAGGCACTGAGTGGGGCGGGGCGGGGAGACCACCAGGTGGGAATGTTGGTCCCGGCACGGACGGCGTGACCTCGCACAAAACAAGGAACCGCTCGGACACCTAGCTTCCTCTTGAGCACACAGGGGAGAGTCATGTCGCCTTGAGAGGCTGGCAAGGACGACCTGCAATGACACGGGTGACAGGCAGGGCGGCCACACGAATGGCAGCCTCCAGTGCCCTGCTCGCGTTACAGACACGAAGCACAGACGCACTCCAGCCCCTCACAGGAGCACGCCTGCATGTCTCAGGACGCACGCGGTCACCATCCTCATCTCCAGGGTGGTCTGGAAGGCCCTACCTACGCCTACCATGGGTGCAAACTGCCCATGGCGTCCTGGGGATGGCTGGTTTCACTGAATTTAATCATGGTGATGGGGTTTCACGGGAGTATGGTGAGACGCAGGCCCATTTCACAGTCTTCTAGAAACGTCCCTTTCTAAATGCTGCACAAATGCCAGCTGTGGACTGGAAACTCACTGGGACAACAGGCTGGCCCCCAGGAGGGGGTGCATGCACAGGGGTGCATTAGGAGGAGGGGTGGGGTCAGGTGGGAGGGGAGAGATGGAGTGCTCTAGGACATGCAGCCTCAGCGTCACTGCCTGGAGCCGCACCGTGACTGCCCTCCAAGCCTTATCAGCCACTCTTCTCTTGGTTGGGATATTCTGTTGAACTCCAGTATACACAAGAGGGCAAGGGGAACTTCTCTCTGGAGGTGGGGGTCATCAGCTTACCCTCTCAATGAACACCTCACTTAGTGGCCTCTGAGGAACCCCAGGGTTCCATGGATCCCAGTAAGAAAACCACTGGAACAAGTCTTCCCGGCAATGGTGGAGGAGGCCCTCTTGTTGTTGCTTAGTCATTCAAATGTGTCTGGCTCTTTTTGAGCCCATGGACTATTATCGCCCGCCAGGCTCTTCTGTCCATGGAATCTTCCAGGCAAGATGATTGGAGTGGATTGTCATTTCCTCCTCCAGGAGATCTTCCCAACCCAGGGATTGAACCCATGCCTCCTCCATCTCCCACACTGGCAGGCAGACTCTTTCCTGCTGAGCCACCCGGGAAGCCCAGAGGGAGGGCTGGAGGCAGGGGTGACGGGTGAACCACAGCACCGTCTGTGCATACTGTGGCGAGGACTCAAGAAGGATGAACAGCAGCTTCTGGGTGTCTCGTCTGCTGACGGTGGTGGAGGGGGACCAGCCCGGGGAGCCGGAGGGCGTGGACAGTGTGGGCTCTTCTGGGCACAGGGGTGGAGGGGCCCAGAGGCAGGTGGACGGGTGGGTCTGAGCTCAGGGCCGCAACCAGGTCATGCAGAAAGCGATAGAGGATGTCAGTGGAGAAGGAGCAGGGCCACAGGAGGTTCCCTGTTCTCATCAGACTCGAATGAACCAGAGAAGGAAGGAGTGGAGGACAAACTCGGAACTCTTTGGGGAGCCTATGAACAGATGCCTCCTGTAGGGCCAAGGGCCAGCGAAGGCATGGGGCCGGTGCTGAATGTGACTGAGGCTCGTGGCCTCCACTCTGGGGGCCTCCCTCCCCAAGTAGCAGGAGGAGCTGGGGTTCCTGTGCTTTCCTTTGGGAAGTGGCGGCTCCTCAGAGCTCAGGGCTGGAAGGATGAGGCCAAAGCTGAGGGGCTGGACAGGTCTGATGGAGCCGCTCACGGATTAGGAGTCAGAGGGCGTCCAAGTCTTCCCTTTCTATGGCTTAGGCTGGCTCAGAAAAATTGACAAAATGGTTTATGTCCTTTCTATGGGGTTTTTATTTTTAAATCCATCTTTTTTTTTTAAACCGGATGACAGTATATTCCTTTTTAAAGTATTCTGAGATGCTTGAAAGTTCTAGAAGTAGATAAGAAGGGAAAGCCTCATTTCAGACTGCATTTTATCACCACATTTTTCAGAGAATGACAGGGTATCAGGCCTCCTGTTTGCTCAAGGGAGGCTGGCTGCAGAACCTGCCTTTGGGGGTCCCAGGATGAAGGGGGGACTCAGGAAGGCAGCTCCAGGGGACGAGCACCACAGGTGGGAAATGCACCCTTACTTAATTCTGTTCTGACAGCATTCCCAAGATGCTCTGGCTGCCCCTACGAAGGGGTTGGACACTGGTGGGGAAGATGCCTTCTCAGGGTGTGGTGCACATGGCTTATCCCCAGCTAAGGATGGCAGACCACCACCCACATGACAGCCTCGCGTTCCTGCCTACCCCCTTACCCCCACCCCCATGGTCAAGAGCAAGCCTGCACCAAAACAATGAATCACAGCAGAAGACAGGGATATGAAGGATGTTCTGATGAGCCAGATTTCTGTCATTTTGAAATATACAGGAAATGATTGATCAAAGAGGAAGCGTTTCACTTATTCACTTAGAAAGAGAACATGGAGCTTGCACAAGTGTTTATTTCTTAGAAAGAATTAAAAGTGGCATCAGACTTTGAAAGAGGGGCACCGTGATGCTCTCTGAAACTCTTCCGGCCACTCGACGCTGATTGTAATGAGTTGCAAGCTCCAAAGTGATCAAGCATGGCTCGAGGACTCTGACTTACATGAAGGGTTCTCTGGGGCGGCTGGGCAGGAGAGTATCCTGATTCCTAAGCCTGTTCATCTGGAGCTGCTCCTGTGGGGCTGACAGTCTAGGATTCCCACCTGCTGGGTCTCAGACCACACCCCGGCAGCTGAGTTACTCTCAGCTCATGCTCTGCTCTGGCCAAGGCCACAGACACCTCATCTGATGAGCCCTAGGTCCGGGGCTTGGAGGAACTGGGGCCTGGGCATGGCCAGCAGGGCTTGGGGCAGTGGTGGGGGAGCGCAGGGTGTAATCACAGCCAAGTCAACCCATCTGGGGAGGAGTCCTGCTCCTGACTTGTCTCCAACCACAAGGGCAAGAGAAGAAGAGCTTTGCCTCTTAGGAGCATGAGGCCTCAGGCTAGGGGCCCTTCCCAGGTTCCTCTTCCTCTAAAGGATGTGGGTTCCCCCACCTTGAAACGTCCACAGCACCTCTTTCCTCAGGCTGCACTTCCTACTTGCAAAACGAAAAACTCAGAAAGGTTCCAGGCTCATGGTAAGCACTAAATTAGCATTTGCTAAGTGAGACAGATACGCGGAAAAAGAAGTCAGTTCAACACAGAGCAGCAGAGAACTTTCGAGAATGGCAGAGAGATGGAGCTGGGCTAAAAATGAAGCCAGAATGGCGTGCCTGGTTGGATACGTGGTTCTTTAGGGGGTAGAGGGCCCTGGGTCCTGAGCTGTGGAGTAACTGCAGCAGCCTGCCTTCCCTTTGCAGGATAACTTGTTAGACCTGCTCGCAGACACCCCGTACATGCCAGCGGGCATGGGATTCCAGGAGACCAGGAGAGGTCTCACTGCCTCTTTTTGCCACACTGATGCTCACCTCTGAACAGTGGAGAAAGGGGACCATCTGTTCGGGCAGACACCACCCAAGCCCACAGTCAAGGCTAGGAAGCACCAAGATTCCCAGAGACCCTAAGTAAGGAAGGAAGTGATGCTCTGAACTGCACACCACAGGCGCACTCTGAGGTGTGGTGCCTGGCCCTGCCCCCAGAGGTGCTAAGACCTAGCTCATGAAGACTGTCTCAAGCCCACCACAGGCCTTAAACTGGCAGGTACTTTGCATCAGTAAGGACGGAAACTCTGCTCCATGTTACATGGCAGGCTGCCTGGAGCGGAGTTTGGGGCAGAATGGATACATGTATGTGTATGTCTGCTGTACACCTGAAACCGGGCCTCCCCAGTGGCTCAGCTGCTAAAGAACCCGCCTGCTAGTGCAGGAGGCATAAGAGACAAGGGTTTGGTCCCTAGGTTGGGAAGATCCCCTGGAGAAGGAAATGGCAACCTGTACCAGTATTCTCGCCTGGAAAATTCCATGGACAGAGGAGCCTGGAGGGCTATAGTCCATGGGGTTGCAAAGAGTCAGACACTAGAAACTATCACAACATTGATAATCAGCCATTCTCCAACATTAAAAAAAAAAAACCCAAAACCAAAAAAGACACATACAATATATTAAAAAATTACCAGCCATTTTTTATGATGCTCTTGATGTTAGCCTTGGCTCAGAAATCCTATACAAACTCTTAGTAAAAGCCCAGGTCTGCCCTTTACCCGAGAACAGAGTCTCCCAGCAGTCCAGGCTCTGTAAGGCTGGGTATCTTTCCGAGTCTGCCCTATGAATTGTCTTCTGCCCAAGGCATGGCTGTGTCTGCACCAGCCCCTGGCTTGCCATTCAGATTCCTGCCCCCAGCCTTTGCTGAGTGAGTCCTCTCTCTGGGCGGCATCCTGCCCACCTCCTGCAGCTTATCCTTGACTTAGATCAATGGCCACTTCCTCCAGCAGGTAAGATTCAGACTTCAGTGAACTGCTCCTCCCTCAGCAACTCTGACCTTGGCCTGGGCACAGGCTCTATCTCAGCTCTGGGACATCAAGAGTGCTGTTATCCTGTGTGTGCCTTAACCCTCTGCCTGTGCTGTGTGACTGGAAGTAGGGTTTCCATGAACCAGCCCGAGTGCCGTGGGTCGATGAGACTTTTCTGTTGCTCCCTGGCTCTAAGGGGAGACTGCGTTCACAGCTGTGGGCAGGGCACGTGATGATCAAGCGCACTGACTCAAGCTTGCTCACCCAGGCATTTCCAGTCACTGAAAGGAGGTGACTAGATTCGCGGGCAGAGGGTCCTTGTCCCACTTCTAAGCGGGCACCACGGGCAGGACTCGGGTACTGTGCCCTGCGGGCCTGTCACAGTCAGATGGCGTGATGAAGAGACGTGCCCCCCGACCCCTGCCACGCCAGCCACTCACCATGGTCCGGACGCCATACTGCTTCTCCACTTTCTCCTTTAACTGTCTGAAACAGGCCTCCATTCTCTCATGAAACGGCCTCAGTGCTTCTGTGACTTTGTCTCCGTGGATCCTGATCCCTTCGGCCAAAAATGGAATCTGAAAAACATACCGGTTGACATTCCTTATCTCCTGCTTAATGGTCTCGAAAGAGCAATGTACACTAGGCAGAAAGTGGCGAGCCACATGCAAAATGCATCTGTTTTGGTTTTCCAATCAAAGCAGCTGATTAAATTCATCAGCCAGGCATGCTACTCTCCCAAACCAAAATGTGTAAATGAAAAGCATTTGTGTCTTAAATCGGACATGTCTAGTGTGACGTGCAGGGCACAGACGTGTCTTTGCTTTGCCTGACTTGCATTTGACCATCAACCCCAGAAGAGACAGGTCTGTGCTTTCCACTTGAATTTGAGAAGAACTGCATTTTGGATTTGTTTAGCTGTAACTTGATGTACTCATAAAGGGCCATGTCACAGTGCCAAGATTCCTTCGCTAAGAATATTGCCTCTATAATCCACTCTAGTATTCTTGCCTGGAGAATCCCCGTGGACAGAGGAGCCTGGCAGGTTACAGTCCATGGGGTCACAAAGAATTGGACATGAGTGAAGTGACTTAGCAACATGCACAGCTGTAACTTGACCTACTTGCAAAGGGCCATGTCACAGTGCAAAGATTCCTTTGCTAAAAATACTGCCTCTACAGGCAATTGAGAACTCTATTCCAAAATGTAAAAACCAAATTATATGTGATCTATAGTCCTGAAGGGTATTCTTATTTGGAAAGGAAAACCAAATTTATCCTTCGTTAAAACTAAAAATAATCACCTCTCTGCCAACACTGCTGTCACAAATATCCACGCCAACGCTTCACATTGATCATAGAGATGTAGCTGACCTTTAAACGCGTTGTAGAGACATTTTTATTCCCCAGCCCCAGAGACCCTCCAGAGTCCCTGCCGTTGGGGGTGGGTGTCAGGAAGGCTCCTTTCTTCCCCCAGCTTCTGTGTCCCCAGAGGCTCTGACTGGGAGGTACATGCTCTCCAGTGCAATCAAGCTAAGAGGCTTCTTCTTAATAATTTATAATTAAATCAAAATACTGATTAAAAACAGATTTCCTTAATATGACAGAACACCAATGTAGATGAGCAGATTTATTAGTAAGAAGGATAATAAGTCCACAATTGAATTTCATGTGAACAAATTCAAGAAATCTTATCAGGATGAATCAACGCACAAAACGTATTTGGCTGCCATTTATAGCAAGCAGCTGGAGCCTCTTGTGGTGCTCCGGGAGAGGACAGGATAAGTGAGCACCCCCCCGGGTTGACACCCCTCAGCCTCCTTTCGGGCTGCACTGGCACAAAGCGTGTTCAGCTGACAGCTGAGTCTACACCCAAGGTAAACTCCAGGCATCTCTTTCTGGCCGTTATCATCAGGAGGACAGTGTACAGCTAAGATTTCAGATGAGATGGGACTTTTTACTTTCCCATGCATATTACTCTTGCAGATGGTAGCCTCCAGGGGCTGGCTGCAGTTTGTTTAGGTTTAGCAGCAGAAGATGCTCACAGATATTCTCTTGATTGCTGGGAGTCGGCAACAGCAGGCTGGGGATAACCTGCTGTGGGACAGGGAACGTGTCCTGTTTATCCTAGAATGAAGGCAAGCATAGGGGTGTGGTCTCAAGGTGACAGCCCAGCCACTCTAGACACTGAAAGCATTTTGCTCTAGGATGGACCTTTCTCAAATGTGCAAAATGAAGTCCAGTCATTTCTGTAATTTTTTGTGTTGGTTTGACAAAACTCTTAATTGGTCAGATGCTTGACATCAAAGAAGCTACTTGCTGGACTAAAATGAAGACCTTTTGGTTCAGGTCTTGGGACTGAATGAAGGGCAATTGGCAGGTAAAACTGATCCTTTCAACTGGTCCCTGACACTGGTTAGTTATAGCTTTCTACAAGAAGGGTGGGATGGGGCCCTTGTTCTATGTCCGCTTAGGGCTGAACTGAAGCTATGAATAAAAAGATGCTCTGTGCAAACACTCCAACATACGAGGTGCTTAGCACACAAACGGAAGCCATGGACTGAGGCCTGGAATGGTCTTTGGATTCCAGCAGGCTGAGCATCAAAATCTCTCAGGCAGATTCCTGAGCCCATAGTCCTGATCTGGTCTAGAGCAGGTCCCAGGAATCAGAACATCTAAAGAGTTTCCCAGAGCCCAGAGCGGGAGGAGGACATCCCCAAACACCACGTGTCTTCAGGTACGTGCACAGTCGTGTCTCAATCTGTGTGACCCCACAGACTAGCCCACCAGGCTCCTCGGTCCAAAGCATTTCCCAGGCAAGACTACTGGGGTGGGTGGACATTTCCTTCTCCAGGGGATCTTCCCCACCCAGGAATGGAACCTGTGTATTTTGCGTTGGCTGGCAGATTCTTTACCACTCAGCCACCTGGGGAGCCCAGCAGAGTCACATGTTGAGTTGTTTAAAGTGAGCACGCAGCCAGCTCTCAAAATAGTGGTGCTATATGTGAAATCTGCTCCTGTGTGTCTCCTACACGGGCTCACGGCCTGCTGGTGGCACAGGGCACTGAGAAGCAGCGTGAACCGCTCCAGGAGCACCGCCCCCGGTGACCTCAGTCAGGCCTGTCATTAGCTGGAGATGGCGAGAGGGTCTAGGCTTTCATTTCTGTGCATTTCAGAAGACACAGATGCGGGCACCTCAGTGGGCTTGTCTGAGCCTACACAGATTCATCCTCAGACCCACAGCAGGGAGGCTCCGTGAGACAGCTGTGTCTGTGGAAAGAGGGAGCTGTGCCTTTGAAGAAGGGGCTGGCTCTCACGGCTGCAAACCTGGAAGAGCCCCACGCATGCAACTGGCCCCTGACAGACCCCGGCTCCCACCCCCAAGGGGCTCAACACCCCTGCTTCAGCAGAGGCAACAGCAGAGCCAGGAGCTGCCTGGAACTTAATAAGCAGCCTTTGCAAATGACTTTAGGCACCAAGATGTGCTGATTGTACATCAGGGATGGAAACTCTGCCCAGGAATCCTTGGGATTCCCAGCAGGAAAACCTTGCTTTGCCCTGATGGAGCTTCAGGGAAGAAAAACAAATCAAACAAATTAACAAACGAAACCAGAAGAAAGCATCCCAGTAACCCCGAGCTTCTTTCTGGTACTGACCCTATGACTCAATTACTGATATTAAAATATGGACTTTCAAAACATCGGCAAATGAGAGCAAGATCACAGGTAATGTTTTGAATATGTATTTTTCATCACTCTTTGATTTAATGAAGTGGCTAGAAAACAGATTTTTTTTTTTCAACTTTCCTGTGAACTGCTTTAAAATTCATCCTTTAATATAGTTATTAGGGGTGATGACATAGTGCTGATATCAAGTTCTCTCTGGGGAACAAATTACTTTCCTCTGTAGGCCTGAAACTCTTAAAATCCAATTTGCTGTAAAAGCTTACAGGGAAAAAAAATCAATATAACTTTTTGCAGACCAAACTAGTTTTTGTGTAGCAATGGTTTTACAGCCTTCAGTAGAGTTTTGAATTTTGTACCTTCTGGTTCCCACAACATCTAAAATGGAATCATTCAGACCTGTAAATCCTCTCCCTCTTTTTCTTAGTTAGAGACAGACACTGCCTACACAAAGCTTATATCCTGTGCAAAGAAACCATTCTGTAAAAAGTTCCCTTAAATTCAGCTCCCAAGGTGTCTTACCAGGGAAGAATTCCAAGGCCAAATTGATATCAAATGCCTAAGTCACACCCATTAGGATGGTTGTTATAAAACAAAGAAAAAGAAAATCAGAAAATAAATGTTGACGAGGATGTGGGGAAATTGGAACCGTGGTGCTTGCCTGGCAGTGGGAACAGAAAGCAGTGCGGCTGCTGCGGAACAACGCGGCGCTTCCTCAGAAAGGTAAAGATCGACGATCACACGACCCAGCAATGCCCCTTCTGGGCACACAACCAGGGGAAGTCAAAGCAGGAAACAGCAGGTTTGTGTAAACCCGTGTTCATAAGAACATTGTTCACAACAGCAAAAGATGGAAGCAACCCAGGCGGCCATCAATGAAAGAACAGATAAGCAACACGTGGTCTATACAGACAGTGGAACATTATTCAGCCTTGATACATGACAACATGGACGAACCTGGAAGACTTGTGCCAACTGGAATGAGCCAGTCACAAAAGGACAAACAATACATGACTCTACTTATATGAGGTCCCTGCTGCTGCTGCTGCTGAGTCGCTTCAGTCGTGTCCGACTCTGTGCGACCCCACAGACGGCACCCACCAGGCTCCCCCGTCCCTGGGATTCTCCAGGCAAGAACACTGGAGTGGGTTGTCATTTCCTTCTCCAATGCAGGAAAGTGAAAAGTGAAAGTGAAATCGCTCAGTCGTGTCTGACTCTTTGCGACCCCATGGAATGCAGCCCACCAGGCTCCTCCATCCATGGAATTTTCCAGGCAAGAGTATTGGAGTGGGGTGCCATTGCCTTCTCCGATGAGGTCCCTACAATAATCCAAATAAGAGATGAGGGTTTGATCCCTAGTTGGGAAGATCCCCTGGAGGATGAAATGGCAACCCACTCCAGTGTTCTTGCCTGGAGAATCCCATGGACAGACGAGCCTGGTAGGCTACAGTCCCTGGGGTTGCAAAGGGTCAAACACGACTGAAGTGACTTAGCAGGCATGCACAGAATAATCAAATGCATAGAGACAGAAGGCAGGGTGGTGGTTTCCAGGGGTGGGGAGCGTGGGGAATTGTTTATTGGGTGTTGAGTAGTTCTGCAAGGTGAGAAGTTTCTGGAGGTGATGGTGGTAATGGCTGCATAATGATGTGAATGGCCTTGACACTGCCAACTGTATGTTACACACATTTTATCACAATAACACACACACATATATTATATGCATATAAAATAAGTACTTGTAACTTGGCTTGAAACTGAACCCAGGCCCGCTCTGCCCTAACAGGTCCCGTAACTCATGTGCTGATGGTGGACAAGCCAGGACAGTGAGGCTCCAGGTGCCCACAGAGCACTCATCAGGAGGAAGAGCTGGGACTCCCGGGCTGTGGAGGGGTGCCGCCCAGGTACAGGGTGACCCTGGTCTCTGCCTCCCTCAGCTCTCTGCCCTCAGCCTGGCACGTGGGGGCACAGATCAGCAGCGCCTTCTCTGCCTCCCACGGGAGAAAAGGAAGCCTAAAGAAGCCTGAAGCTCCAGTACTTGGCCACCTCATGCGAAGAGTTGACTCATTGGAAAAGACCCTGATGCTGGGAGGGATTGGGGGCAGGAGGAGAAGGAGACGACCGAGGATGAGATGGCTGGATGGCATCACGGACTCAATGGATGCGAATCTGAGTGAACTCCGGGAGTTGGTGATGGACAGGGAGGCCTGGCGTGCTGCGATTCATGGGGCCTCAAAGAGTCGGACACGACTGAGCGACTGAATGGAACTGAAAGAAGCCAGTTGATGCTGGGCAAGATCGAAGGTGGGAGAAGGGGACGACAGAGGGTGAGATGGTGGGATGGCATCACCGACTTCAATAGGCATGAGTTTGAGGAAGCTCCGGGAGTTGGTGCTGGACAGGGAGGCCTGGCATGCTGCAGTCCATGGGGTCACAAAGAATCAGACATGACTGAGCAACTGAACTGAACTGAACTGGAGTCAGCTGCCCGAAGTCCAGAGCAGGTGGGCAGAGCTCCCACAGGAGCTGGGCCTGGACATTCCCACTACACCGGGCTCACAAAGACTCTAAAAGCCCAGACACAGGAGCCAGGAATGTCCCATGGAGCCCAGGACACCCTCCAGAGATTCCCAGACTTTCCAGATCACATCCCTTGAAGGAAGTACTGAGAGCCCTCAGGAGCACAAGCAGAAAAGCCCAAGAATATGCAGAAGTACACCTGGGATACTGCCCGCAACCCTGACCACCGGCGGAGGGGACAGGAGGGTGGGCACTTGGCGGTTCCCACCCCCACCTGCCATACCACCCGCTTGAGACAGGCTGGGGCCATGACCTCTGGGAGTCATCCCCCAACCTCACCCCAAACATTCTATTCTGTTGCTACCAAAGATTTTCCAGCAGGCAATACACCAACTGAGGGAAGGAAACAGACCCAGCTCATTTGCAAGAGCGAACGTTCTAGGTGTTCATCTTCATGACAACGGCCAGGAGTCCAGTTAATTGCAGTGGCAGTGGGTGGGTTTATCCAGGGCAAACACGGTCGTGTGTACTCTGTGGCGGCTGGCAGGTGTGCTAAAGAGGCCCCTAGCGATCTGGTCCCAGGCTCCGCTTTCCCCACCCCGACCCTGCAGCTGCCGCGAGACATTTACCTGCCAAGCAATCAGGTCTTTGAGCTTCTCGATCTTTTCGTGGGCCTCGGGGTGCTCCTGCAGGTACCGCTCGGTGAAGAAGGCCTGGTGGGGATACAGAGAGTGGCTGAGCCCACCAACACGCCCCGGCCGCAGGCAGTTTGGCACATCTGGAGTCCCCAGGCCTGGGGAGAGAGCCGTGTGGAATGCAGGACCACAGCCCTGCCCTCACCAGGCTCACATCCTCCCCAGGTGGGGCCCTCTCTACCAAAACATTCGGGAAGGTCAATACAACAAAAGGACTCTGCTCATTCACTGCGGAGGCCCCGTCCACAGAGTCCAGCAAGGCTGCTGCTCATGTCATGGGCAGCACCCCCCAGCTGCTCCCAGGCCATGACCTTCAGCCGGGCCTGCTCTGCACCTGAGGACGGCTGGGATGCAGCACCACCTTCCTGTCCCCTCACGGCCCACCTTCAGGCAGCGCCCTTCCTGCCTTGGTTTCCCCTTTGTCTAGACCAAGGGGGCTAGCAAACTCTTCCTGTGAAGAGCCTCAACTCTGCTGCCGTCGTACCCGGAAGACAGCCTCGGACACTAGGAAGCGGATGGCCACAGCCACGGTGCAAACTCCATGTACAAAATCAGGCGGACCCTGTGTCTAGATCACCAGCCCATGACCTCAACTTCGGCTCCATCTTACTAGTTTTCCAGGGAGATCAGCTGGCTGTCCCCACCACACCAGTCCCCGAGCTGTTCTAAATATTCTAATGCCGTTGTCTTCCACTACAACTGTATACTGTGGTCTTTAATAACCCCAGGTCTCTGGACAGTCAGGTGGGTCACTCTCCATCAGCACAGCCTGGTCAGGGAGTGGGGACAATGTCCAGCCCAGCCATGCCTGGGGTGGGGTCTTGACTGCTGGCGGCAGGCAGAAGCTGCCCCCGGGGAGCGGGCCCAGTTCGGCCCACTTCAGCGAGCCCAGCGAGGTCTCCGGGCTTGGAGGCGGGGTTTGAGCTAGCCTGTCCCGGGGGGCGGGGCTGCAGCTAGGAAACGGGCATGTCACGTGCCTTCTCGTAATTGGCAAAACCTCCCATGACGGCGGGGTCCACGATGCCGTTCAGGAGCATGGAGAGCGGGTTGATGGGGAGGCTGGGGTCGTCTAGGTGCTGCTGTACCATGCTGTTGATCTTGTCGTTGGTCAGCTGCATGGTCTCGATGGCGTTCTCCAGGGGGCTGATCTCCACCTGCGGAAGCGGGAGGACAGGGATGACTGGGGCCGGCGGCCACACCCGCCCCGCCCCGCGGGGGCCCTTGCCCATGCCCCCAGCACCTCGCCAGAGGAAAGGCATCCAGACTGTGGCCCCGG
>SJXQ01012565.1:159992-177415 GCA_006408695.1 Aepyceros melampus
CGGGGCAGTAACGTAGACTCCCCACCTCGGGCCCCAGCCTGGCTTCCTGCGGCCACCAAACCTGCGTGCTTATCTGGAAGCCAGGAGCTTTGTCAGGCCCGTGAAGGACTAAACCCCGTGGCTTCTGAAAGCCTCATCTGCGTGTGAGAGGACCTAATGGGGCCATTACGGGATTTCAGGGCCATTTAGAAAGAGCCCGGCTCTGAGGCTTAGCGCAGCTCCAGCGTCAGGAGCCACGGTTATTCTTAGCTCTGCCCCAACGGCTGCACGCGCGTCGGCGACTTGCCTGACCTCCTTGTGTCTCTTCCTTCACAGTATGAAAAACCCACACGGCTGTGAGATGTGAGAGGCGTGAGGGAAATTCAAGGAGGGCCCGTACATTCTGCCTGGAGGATGCTACATCACGGGTCGAGTTACTGCCGAGATGATCAGAGCAGAGATTTCCATAAAGCCCGGCCCTGGCCTGGGGGAATGGGAGTAGACCTGTCCCTCTCCCCATCACAGACGATGCCACAGTGAAACCCATCACCAAACAGGAGCAGGAAGCCACAGCAACCAAGAAAGAGGGGACTGACTGGATTTGAAACAACCAGTGTTGACATGGGGGCTGCCTTAGAATTTCCCGATTCTGAGCTCCTGGTTGACATACAGAGGAAGCTGGGCTGGGGGAGGAAAGGGACTTTCAGGAGCTGTGGCTAGAGGCCCACAGGTGTGGCCTTGAGGATGGAAAGATCACAGAAAACAGGGAACGTGGTGGAAGCTTGGCTGACAGCGCTCTGAGCTGCCCTTTGAGTCAGCAGGTGCTAGTTCAGCTTTGCCCTCCTGCACCCCCAGATACCTGCAGACAAGGCGCCTGCCAGGGGTCCTCAAAGCTAATGCTGCCTTGAAATGTGGGCCAATCTAGGGATTTCCAGAGGAGGTTTTCAGGGCAGGAAGAGAGAGAAATAATAACATTTTAAACAAACAATGTTTGATTTCATCCTTTTCACAATGGAATCAATTAAATGGTTGCGCATGTATTCATTGGTATTTATTTTTTGTTTGTTGTTTGTTTTTTAGGCTGCAATGGGCAGCATGTAGGATCTTAGTTCCCCGATCAGGGATGGAACCCCGTGTCTCCTGCATTGGGGGTCCAGAGTTTTAAGCACTGGACTTTCAGGCCAGTCCCTGTGCCTATATATTTTTTTAAAAGGCTGCAGGAACCTGCGTTAATATTTTGAGGTCTCTAATGCAGTGTTTGTTAACAAGGCACAGATGTTTAGCAACGTGTGGAAACATTTGTGATTGACTGTCACACGTGGGAGATTGTACCTGGCATCCCGTGGGTGGAAGCTGAGGATGGCGTTAAACATCTCTCGAGGCTCAGGATGGTCCCAGGCCTTTGCTCAGCTGCCCGGGGGCACCCGGCTCCGGCATGTGGTGCCGGAGTGAAATTCAGGCTGGGCACTGCGGAGTGAGCACAACCCTCCTCCAGGCTTCGTGCCCGAACAGCAGAAAGCCACGTAAGCACATGGTGCCTCCATGAACTTCTTTATAACAGAGGCACCAGCACCTGCTCCAGGACTCAGAGCCCGGAGGGAGGCTCAGGTACACGCGGGAGGGAGGCAAGTGTGCTCTGAACACAGAAGACTCTCAAAGCGCCAGTCACCTTCTTACAGCATCACAGGGACCTTGGTGACAGCGTCTGTGTAATGGTCTTCATTGCACTGAATTTGGAGGGGTTGGATGTCAGGATCTCTGTGCATAACACACACGGGCATCAAACCCTGCACTGTGGGATCTCTGAGGACACGCTTTTTTTTAATGACGGGCAGTTTTGTGAATGGTGGCATGAGGTTGGGGGAGGGAGGCCGTTTTTGCTTTTTTACCGCAAATTCGTTGTCTGGGTTTTTCTCTCCCTTGCGGATCGGACGAGAATATTCAAACCGCTGGACCTCGTTGACTCTGTAGAAACTGTGCAAGAGACAGGGAAATCATCAGCTATTTCACTGGAGAAGCAGCCAGTTTGCTTTTAGCCCTGGGATCTGGTCTCCTTACACGCCATGCATTCCTTAAACACCTCCAACCTTGACCTAGAGCGGTGGCTGGGCTGTTGCTCCCCAGCAGCCTCACAGGAGAGATGTTGGCAGGTGGAAAAATTACCTTGGATTCTTTGCCTCATCTCTGTCCCTGCCAGCGCTCTGGGGAGAAGAGATGCTGAGTAAGAGTGAAATGGGCAAAAACCGAGGAAAGGTGAGGCAGAGGAGAGAGGGGAAAAAAAAACACCTTTCTTCTTCATTCTTGTGTTTGTTATTTGAAAGTTTTAATTCATGCATCAGTAATCAATGTATTAAATAATTTACTAGGCTTATTAAACTTCTAAGAATGCATCTTGATTATGTTTTAAAGGTTTTGTACATTTTAACTGCAGATCTACGAAAGGCAGATTCTGTAACCAGCAAGGATGGATAGTTTGCCTTTCTCCCGTGGGGAGGAGGTGGGTTTCCCCACACACCCCAGAGGCAGGCTGGGAGGCTTACTCATTTGCCTGCTCTGAAACACAGGTGGGCATTCCATACCAAAGGGAAATACAGGAGCGTGTCTATGGTTCACTACCACTTAATGCCTCTCTGTGAGAAAAAATATGTTGCAAAACTTAAAAATCTAAGCATTATGAAAGCGATCATTCCTCAGTAAGTCGAGTCCTGATTTATTTCCCATGTTTGCTGAAGAAAGGTTAAAGAAATGGTAGTGAATTCTGCAGAAGAACCCAACCTGCCAAACTGTAGGATATGAAACAGCATATGCTGTGCATTCTTCGGCCATCAGAGAGGTTAGTTTTTTTAAGCAGAACAAGGATCAAGTAGAAAAAGAAACTCTCCACATCAAAGAGATGTCTAGGGTATGTGTTTCTACACTGCTGCTAAGTTAGGGGCAGTTCAAGGCAGACACATACGGTCTCACTCAGATTCAGACACCTGGCCTGTGAGTTTGAAAACCCACCTCTGAGTCCCATATTATGGAATCACCCTGTGGTAGAGGCGAAGGGTCTCTTCACCCGGCATCTGGTCCTCCATCAGGAGCGTAGTCTGAATCCCTTTGCCTGCCTTCTGGGATCCAAACATTTAGGCCACCATGCTGGCACACAGACTCAGATCTCAGGCTGTGGGGCGGGGCCTGTGCCCTGGAGAAAAAGTCTAAGGGGGGCCTCTCACCTGGTGGGTCGAAAGGAGACTGGGGTACCCCCTCCTTCCCCTGACTTTCCTTGTCTCATTCCCAGGTAAGGAACGGCTTCCCACCCTCCCAGCACACTTGTTAACAACATCTCCCTTCCCTACTTTGATGCTGAAGAAAATTAGCTTCCCCTGCTTTTCAAAGTTAACAAAGCATCTGAAAAGTTCATCAAAGACTGACATGCATCCTTCCACAGGTGAAGGTATAAAGAAGAGGTCTGTGTACGCCTCTTAACACCCTCCTGTTGGGTCAGGGAAATGGGTTGATTACCTTACAATCTGCTCGGACACGGGCCTGTGAAATTTAGGAGGCAGATCAAGTTTGGGCTTTACTGTGAAGCACTGAATATCTGAAGGTCAAAGGTTAAGGTCATCAACCCCACGTACACCCAACCATCCGAACCAACGGCTTGGCCATCATTTTCTATCCCACATGGTTGTCAGAAAGGATACATTGGCCGGGAGAGTTTTTAATGTCGTCGCCTGGTGGAGACGTTGTCTTCATCTTCTCAGCGTTTGGAAACTGAGTCAGTAGCCGAGCTTCAAAATCCTCTCGACGTTCATACTCTTTCCCTCGATAAATGAACACTTTCCCCTGTAAACAATGACAAGCATTAAACAACACCCCAGGGATTGGGCCAGGAAAAGTGCACACACAATTGCACTGGTCTCCAGAATGGGCTGGACAGTGTTTTAAGTGTCACTAAATCAAAGAACAGCTTGTAATTGCAGTGGTCTTACTAATCAAGAACTCGGGAACAGAAGACAGGTTAAGTGGATACTGTTGAAGAAGCACTAAACACGACATTACTGAAGTCTGTTAACACACTTCAGCCTTAGCAGCAGTAATCAATTGACAAAATCATGAAAAACCAATGAGCGATTAGCGTCCAAATCCTAGTGGGCAGGAAATGGTCAGACAGGATAACGGCACTAGGGCGAGTGGAGAATGGAGTCCACATCTTCTCTTGTTTCCAGGTGGTGGTTATTTTTGTCGTTGTTCAGTCACTGAGTAGTGTCCGGCTCTTTGAAATCCTGTGGACTGCAGTGTACCAGGCTTCTGGTCCTTCACCATCTCCTGGAGCTTGATCAAACTCATGTCCACTGTGTTGATGATGTCATCCAACCATCTCATCCTCTGTCGCCCCCTTCTCCTCCTGCTTTCAATCTTTCCCAGCATCAGAATCTTTTCCAATGAGTTGGTCTTGGTATCAGGTGCACAAGATATTGGAGCTTCAGCTTCGGCATCAGTCCTTCCAATGAATATTCAGGACTGATTTCCTTTAGGATGGACTGGTTGGATCTGTTTGCAGTCCAAGGGACTCTTAAGCGTCTTCTCCAGCACTACAATGTGAAAGCATCGATTCTTCGGCGCTCAACCTTCTTTATGGTCCAACTCTCACATCCATACATGACTCCTGGAAAAAGCATTGACTATATGGACCTCTGTCGGCAAGGTGATGTCTCTGCTTCCATAAGCAGTTTTCATTTTGCCAGAGAGAACTCAAGAGAGCAAGAAATTAAGGTGGGGCCTTGGAGCTTGAGCAGGACTTTCCAAGCTGGCTCCTATGGGTCACTGGCAGGAGATGAGCAGAACCCAAGGGACAGGGGTCCAGACGAAGCAGAGAAGCCCAAGCTCCTGGTGCTGAGAGGCTCTCATATGCGCAGCTCTGAGGAGTTTTTCAGGTGTGGGGGCTCAAATGGCACCCAAGACCCTCCTGTGGCATCCCAAACGATAACGAAGGAGGGGCAGAACCCTCTCCAGTCTGCTGATCGGAGCCCGCCGTGCGAGGGCCTGTCTCAGTCTGACCCTGCAGCGGCCGCGGGCCGTGAACCGTGGCTGTGCTTCCCGCCCGAGGCCGCTGGGCGAAGCTGGCCGGTCCCGGGCCGCGGGCCCGCTTGCTCTGCGGCTCTCTGCTGCTGTGAACCGTGAGGGGGTCACGCCGGGGTCACCCAGCTGGTCGGCGAGGCTCCTGCCTCCGCCCGGAGAGCCCGCAGCTGGGCCGAGCCTACTTCCTGTGTCATGATCTCAGGCCTTGACTTAATAAAAGCCGAAGGAGAAAGGGAAGTCCAGCGGGTGGAGGCTGGGCTCCCCGCCCTGAAGGTTTGGCGCTGTCTTATGGGCAGTATTCCGTCAACCAGAGACGGAGCAGAGCACACGGTGTCCTTCTCCCAAAGACTGAGTCTGGCCCCTCTCCAAGGCCACCTCTGTCACCTCCGTAAATTCTGAAGACTCCACCTAGGGGTTGTTTCGGGCGGTGACCTTGGGGTGGGTGATCGGGAAGCCCCCCTCTGCGCTCAGGCTGCCTCGTTGAGACCTGTCTGCTGACACGGTCACTCTGTAAGTATGTCGGTAAGGAAAGTTCTGGTTCCAAGAAAAAACAGGTTTCTATACCTTCATGGATTCAACAGGTATCCATACCTTCACAGATTCAACATGGGTATTCTGAGCAGGAACTGAGTCACGAAAAAAGGTGTTAATGGCTAGCGTGATGCTACAGCTCCAGAAGGTTCCTGAATCTTCCTCTCCCCACCCATCTTGCCCCATCTGAGGGTGGTCTCAACATCACATCACAACTGCAACAAGGGAGAGAGCACGAGCAGAGGCCACAGGGCCGGAGGAACCAGAGGCTGGGGGCTCTTGGTTCTCCTCCCTGGACTTGGTTGTTGCTTCCTTCAGGCATTGTTGGGTGAGAGGCTCCAGGCCGGCTGGTCAGGAGTTAGGGGCAGCCTTGTCATCTGCCCTAACCCTAGACGGACGCCAGTGTGGAGGAGGGGAGGAGGCACGGGGTGAGGAGGGGAGGAAGGGGAGAGGGGGCGGGGGATGAAGGGGAAGGGGGATGAGGGGGAAGAGAAGACAGACAGACCAACAGCTGGATCCTGCAGACTCAGCTCAAAGTCAAAATAAAATCTGTCTAATAATTAAAAAAAAAAATAGAGCTCCTAGGAAGCTCCATTTTTCCCCTTCCCTAGTCCAAAGTTATTCTGAGTCCTTTTAAATCACAAAAGAGGGAGCAATTTAAAAATTGAATGCTTTTTTCCCACTTTGTGCTTAGGTATGTCTTAACACACCCATTACAAGAGAAAAATGTTCTCTTTTCTCTAAAAAAATAATTTCAAGTAGAAACCAAAGTAATACGTAGTCTTAATTAGAAATATAAATACACAGCATGAGCATCTTTTAAGGCTATAAAAAGGCAAACATTTCAAAAATTCAGGATGATTTAATGTATAACAGGCTAGGACAAAACTAGCATGCATTTATTAGGCTTTACACTCAAAGGGAGACATAATAATAAAAGTGTATATAAAGGCTTTAATAGAAAAACACTAGTGAGTTATAGATGGAAACACTAATAACATTTTCTAGAAACATCAATTACTTTGCATTCTGAAGTGGTCCCTTCAAGCCTGAAAAGAGGAGGGCAGTGTAGGTATAGTCAAAGATATTTATTCCTTGTAAGAACCATAAATATTAATATAAATGCAAAAAGCTCCACGTGATCAGTTCTGAAAGAAACACAAAGAGGAGGGCCAGCAAGTCAGTCCTCCGAGGCTGTGCCCCCAGTGCTACCCGAAGCAGACAAATATCCTGCCCCCTTTCTTGGAACTGCCAATGTCATCGTCAGATTGACCCCGGACTGGTAGCCTGTGAAGTATAACAAATATATTGCTGTAGCCCCACAAAACCAGCCGAGTGTGGCGGGAAAGTCAGTTCAATATTAATCAAGCCCTTTAAGCTAGTTATTCTTGCTCTGCATTGTCCTTTCAACGGGCGGGTGACCCAGTGTGGTCCCTGGAGCGTGGATCTCACGTGCCCTCCCGGGAAATCCCTGGCATCAGCTGGCTTGGGGACTGAAAGGTGCTCAGCCCACAGGGTTGCCAGGTCAGGACGCCGGGACAGAGTGTGGTGGCCTTAAATCCTAGCAGTGTCCACAGAGGCGGCACACACTCTCAGCGTGACGCAGGGCCTGTCTCTCCCTCTCGGTCTTTCTTAGACACACACACAGAGGTGTATGTGCAGATTCACACATTTAATTAAAGCCTTATTAATTAAATTAATTAAAGATTGGCTTTTAACTTAATGCCGGAATCTTCCTTAATTCAGGGCTATAACCAAACATCTTTTATTCATTCTTTGGAAGGGAGGACTTTCTCCAGAATCTGAGTTTCTGATCAACCACTCTCTTCAGTATTCATGGCCAGAGCTGCATGACCAAGACTTCGGGGTCAAGGAGAGACTGACAGGCAGCGACAGGGACAGCCCAGGTGCCCCAGGCGCCCAGCAGGACCCTGCGTGAGCGGATCAACCAACAGGTCCCCTCCTGGAGCAGGTCAGTCCTGCAAGGGCCACCTGCTGACATTTCTGTAAAGAACGACAGGTCTTTGGCAAGTAAGTCCCTTTTGCTGGTGCCAGTGTGAAGGGGTGTCTTATACCCTCAGGGACGCCTAGGCGTTCGGAAATGCTGGGGCCAAAGAAACACACCTTTGAGGCTGGGAGAGTCTCCCAGCTGGATCTACCTGCCTCAGACATCCGGGAGATCTGCCTGCTCCAGACATCTGGGAGAGCTACTTGCCCCAGACAGGTGTGCCCTGGGGACAGTGCCTGCTTCCCTAAAACCAGTAGGATCATGCATGGGCTCCAAAGAAGACAGAAAACCAGGTGCCATTAAAAAAAAAAAAGAGAGCATAAGAAATGACAGGCAGACACGGTCAATGGCATCCAAGAAAGAGTTTTTGAGAAAATCTAAACTATTCCCTTGGGCTCGCTCTTTTTCTTCTTCTTCTTTTTTTTTTTTTCTATTTAAGACACTGTTTCCATCCCTGGGTTGCAAAGATCCCCTGTAGATGGAAATGGCAACCCTCTCCAGTATTTTTGCCTGGGGAATCCCACGGACAGAGGCATCTGGCAGGGCAGGGTGGGGGCAGGTCTATCATCCATGGGGTCACAGAGAGTCATACACACTCAGTAACTAAACCACCATCACCAAACAACTGTATTAGTAGGCTGCTGCTGCTGCTGCTGCAAAGTCGCTTCAGTCGTGTCCGACTCTGTGCGACCCCATGGACGGCAGCCCACCAGGTTCCCCCATCCCTGAGATTCTCCAGGCAAGAACACTGGAGTGGGTTGCCATGTCCTTCTCCAGTGCATGAAAGTGAGAAATGAAAGTGAAGTCGCTCAGTCGTGTCCGACTCTTCGCGACCCCATGGACTGCAGCCTACCAGGCTCCTCTGCCCATGGGATTTTCCAGGCAAGATTACTGGAGTGGCACATTCTCCTAGGCAGCATTTATTTACAAGATTTCTGGGCTAGAGATTATTGGGTGATTTGACTGATGATCACACTATTTCTTCAATCACGTCAAGGAGAACATGCTTGTCTCAGGGATGGAGTGTGATTCTGAGTTTCCAGCACTGGAAATTCATTGCCAGTTTCTCATATACTTTAAATTATACATGCTTGGAAATTCCCTGGCGATCCAAGGATTAGGGCTCTGTACTCCCACTGCTAAGGACCCAGGTTCAATTCCTGGTCGAGGATCCAAGATCCCACAAGCCACACAGCCAAAAGAAGAAACAAAAATACATACGTTCATAGCAGCATTACTCATATTAGCCCAGACAAAGTCTGCCAAGGACAAATGGATAAACAAAATGTGGTGTGTCGACATGAGGGGATATTACTCTTCCATAAGAAGGAATGAAGTTTTGATACACACTGCCTCGTGGATCAGCCTTGAAGACATTATGCTAAGGGAAGTGAGCCAAACACAAAGGACACATTTTATACGAATCCACTTAAATGAGGTCCGTAGAATCAAGTAACAGAGAAGGCAATGGCATCCCACTCCAGTACTCTTGCCTGAAAAATCCCATGGGCGGAGGAGCCTGGTGGGCTGCAGTCCATGGGGTCGCGAAGAGTCGGACACGACTGAGCGACTTCACTTTCATTTCTCACTTTCATGCACTGGAGAAGGACATGGCACCCACTCCAGTGTTCTTGCCTGGAGAATCCCAGGGATGGGGGGAGCCTGGTGGGCTGCCGTCCATGGGGTCGCACAGAGTCGGACATGACTGAAGCGACTTAGCAGCAGCAGCAGAAAAATCAAGTAAATTCTGAGACAGAAAGTAAGGTCAAGGGTGGGTGAGGAGGAGAGACAGGGAAATTATTGTTTACTGGGATCGGAGTTCCAGTTTCAGAAGATGAAAATAATCTGGAGATGGGTGGTGGCAACCATTGTACAACAGGGTAAATATTTAACGCCACTGAACTGCACACCTAAAGACAGTGAAGATGGCAGCTTCTATGTTAGGCATTGCTGTTCTTCAGCTGCTCAGTCATGTCTGACCCTTTGTGACCCCATGGACTGTAGCCCATCAGGCTCCTCTGTCCATGAGATTCTCCAGACAAGAATACTGGAGAGTGGGTGTCATTTCCTTCTCCAGGGGATCTTCCCAACCCAGGGATCGCATCTGCGTCTCCTGCATTGGCAGGTAGATTCTTGACCACTGAGCCACCAGGGACGCCCTATGTTATGCATTTCTTACTATAATTGGCAGCTTCTATGTTAGGCATTGCTGTTCTTCAGCTGCTCAGTCATGTCTGACCCTTTGTGACCCCATGGACTGTAGCCCATCAGGCTCCTCTGTCCATGAGATTCTCCAGACAAGAATACTGGAGAGTGGGTGTCATTTCCTTCTCCAGGGGATCTTCCCAACCCAGGGATCGCATCTGCGTCTCCTGCATTGGCAGGTAGATTCTTGACCACTGAGCCACCAGGGACGCCCTATGTTATGCATTTCTTACTATAATTTTTAAAATATACATAAATCTCTGACGAAGAGTTCTGTTTAGGAAAAGAGAAATGGAATGCTTATATGCAATCAAAAAAAAATTATCAACCCCTCTCTGGCAACCTGAGCCAAGTACAAAGGTATGAAAATAATACTGAGTCGCTTCCCTGGTAGCTCAGTTGGTAAAGAATCTGTCTGTGGTGCAGGAGACTCAGGTTTTATCCCTGGGTCAGGAAGATCCCCTGGAGGAGGAAATGACAAACCACTCCAGTATGCTTGCCTGGAAAATCCCATGGACAGAGGAGCCTGGTGGGCTGCAGTCGTATGTTGCAGAGAGTCAGACATGACTGAGCTACTTCACTGAGAGTTGCACCTGAGAGGCAAACCACATCCTTCCTCAGAAAGAGGCGGCGCTGGCTGCCCAGGGAGCAATGCTGGCCCAATCCAAAAAGAGCCCAGAATTACCCGAAGGAAGGTGGGGAATCCTTGTCCATAGTAACCGACGGCAAAGTAGTCAGGCTTGGGACGAATCACCTTGACGATGTTTTCATAAAACTGAGCCTGTTTCTTCTGAAAAGAAGAGAAGAATTGCATTTCAGGTTTAAATGGAGTATCTGAGCATCCATGTGTCTGGATTCTTCCAGCTTTGGCAATTCTAGGGGGTGGGAGAGGGAGAAGGTAGGGGAGCGCGGGTGCAGGCGTGGAATTTAATCTCACCACGAAGCTTTGACAGTACTTTCCACTCATCGCCCAGTATTCAGCAGGTGAATCTGACCAGAAAGCCAAATTCAGCAACCGGCTGTGATTTACAGGTGTTTTCATCACCAAAGAGGTGCCAGAGAGATGGCTTGTATTTTGATTCAATGTCTGGTCTTTAGTATTTTTAAAACATGGTATCGATCAGATAATGGGATACATTAGGAAAGGATTTAAAAGGGCAGAGTTCTGTTCCACATTCATGATACAAATTACAAGATCATTAAGTCGATCTGCTGGATACAAAAACAATTCAGCAGAGAAAGTGGTAATTCTACGGAAGGACAAAGGGTTGGGCCACCCTCCATCAGTCCTTCATGGAGATGGGTTCAGAGTTGAAACCACTGGAGCCTTCTGGAAACCTCTGAGCATCCAGACCACTAGACACCTGGGCTCAGCGGTCTTTCACATGCACACCCTTCAGAGGCATCTTTGAGTTTGATGACGAAAGCTCAGTGCGGAATGCTGCTGAGCCAGAATCAACCAGCAAAGAAATCAAAACCGTCCTCCTGGACAAAATGAAGGAGAATCCCGACGTTAAAAGGAAAAGAGGGACTTCCCTGGCGGTCCAGTGGTTAGGACGTGTCCACGCTACCACTGCAGAGGGCATGAGTTCCAACCCTGGTTGGGGAACTAAGATCTCGCATGTCACTCAGGGAGGCCAAAGAAATGAATATAAAATAAATGGCTGTGGCATTAAAAAAAAGAAGAAGAAGAAGGGAAGGAAAACTTTCAGAAGAACAAGTTGAGATTGCTTGTTTGTTTTCAAAGAGAAGGAAAGGAAGACTTACCAGCAATTCGCTGAGCTGTTCATAATCAAACATTTCATTCTCATACTGTTCTGCCAGCTCCTTGCCCAGGGCGATGGCCTCCTCCCACATCTGTGAGGGAAGAGAGAAAAACAAGGGCAAGAGAAACGCAAACCCGAATCATGCGGTCAGAGAGGGAAACAGCAACACCGCCATTCACGATGCAACAAGCTGGAAACACGCCTGCTTAACCTGAAGATGCTGGAAAAATACAGGTCTTTTCTATAGGCTCATGTCCTTTGGCTTGGGCCTTGGTTGACCAGACTGGCCAGCTACTGGCTCATCAATCACACTGGCTGCTGCCCCTGGTCAGAGCAGCCAGCCGGCCAGGGCTGCCCCTCTGTGGGCCGGCCTCTGAAGCCCATCTGTCAGGGCAGCCGTGGAGCCCAGCAGGGAAACCGCTGGGTGAGGTTGAGAGCAGCGTTTCTGCAGAAACCAAGGACCGGATTTTGGTACTTTCCCAAATCATCCCACTTAAAAGAGATATGTGTTGGTGGTCAGAAAGACAAGGATCTATTTCAACTCTGATCTAAGGCTTGCAAGAAGTTCATGTTATATGGGCAGATACCATTCAGAAAACGAAGATCATGGCATCCGGTCCTATCACTTTGTGGCAAACAGATGGGGAAACAGTGGAAACAGTGGCTGATGGTGACTGCAGCTATGAAATTAAAAGACACTTGCTCCCTGGAAGAAAAGCTATGACCAACCTAGAGGCATATTAAAAAGCAGAGACATTACTTTGCCAACAAAGGTCCATCTACTCAAAGCTATCGTTTTTCCAGTAGTCAGGTATGGATGTGAGAGTTGGACTACAAAGAAAGCTGAGCTCCGAAGAATTGCTTCTTTTGAACTGTGGTGTTGGAGAAGACTCTTGAGAGTCCCTTGGACTTCAAGGAGATCCAATCAGTCCATCCTAAAGGAAATCAGTCTTGAATATTCATTGGAAGGACTAATGTTGAAGCTGAAACTCCAATACTTTGGCCACCTGATGAGAAGAACTGACCCATCTGAAAAGATCCTGATGCTGGGAAAGACTGAAGGTGGGAGGAGAAGGGGACGCCAGAGGATGAGATGGTTGGATGGCATCACCAACTCGATGGACATGAATTGGAGTAAACTCCAGGAACTGGTGACGGACAGGGAAGCCTGGCGTGCTGCTGTCCATGGGGTCGCAAAGAGTAGGACACAACTGAGCGACTGAACTGAACTGAACCATGAGAATGTAAAACCTGCCATCGTTTTGAAAGGGAGAATTTTGAATGATAATAGTTTAAAAGTGGGTTTCCTAATCAGGTAACATTTATTAAAATGCTGGTAAACTTTTGACACATGTGGACTAATTTATTGAAACGTGGTAGGCCTGAATTTCCTTTATTTGGGTGGGGGAAGGAAATAAAATACAGTAGTCTGCTTAAGAACATGGAAAATTCGGAGGGACTGTCTCCTCCAGGAAGCCTTCCTGGATGCCACCCACACTTCTCTGCACTATCACAAGGACCCAGGGTTCCTCTCTTTCAAACCTTGAGTATTAAAAGTGACAACTACAGACTCAGAATTAGCAAAGAGTCAGACCACCTCACATACTGGGTCCCCAGAGATGAACTGCCCACTTCTCCACTGGACGTATCCCCATAAGTTAGTAGCACAAATCACGAAGGCAAGTGATTTCCAGCTTACTCTTTGTGCAGCAAGATGCCGTCTGCATCGTCTCATTAAAGTGTCACATCAGGTGGGTTTATTGTTACACCTGTTTTGCAGAAGCTGGGGGTCGGACAGGCAAGCTACCTGCCCAAGGGCAGACAGTGGGGTAGACTCATCGTTTTCCAAAGTTCCTGCTCTCAATGACCGTCTTCGTTGGAGATGCTGTAACAAAATCCCACAAAACAGACACTTCCCTCTCACAGTTCTGGAGGCTGGGAAGTTCAAGCTCAAGGTGCAGGCAGGTTCGGGTCTTGGTGAGGGTTCTCCTGACTCGCAGACAGTCGCCTTCTCACTGCATGCTTGTATGGCCTTGAGATCCCCTTCCTCTCCTCAAAAGGGTACTAATCCCATCATGGGGGTCCTACCCTCATCATGACCCAATCTAAACACAATGAACATCTCCAAACAGCATCACATGGGGCGGGGGGTCAGGGTTGTTTAACGTATGTTTGCAGGAATGCAAGCATTCAGGTCGTAACAATGACCATCTGCCAGCCCTTCCAGCTGCCCTCCACCCCCTCATCCTGGAATAGGTTTTCAAGGATGCTAAGCTAGTCCCTAACTCCAGGCTCTCACTCGGAACACAGGGAGCTGGTCCCACCCCTGGCATACCCTTGGCGCTGAATCCTCACCTGCCTGCCAGTCTTTGCCTTTTCTTAGCAGAACCACCCAGTAGAGGGCCTTACTTATTACTGAATCACCCAATACACTTAAAATACTCTTTACACAGCTGCTGCTTAAAGACACCATCTGCTATTTTTGATGAGAAAAAAGCTATTCCGAAATTGTATTTTAATACTTTGAAAGACATCATAAAGATAAGCTCAGAGGAGAGAAAGATTTCAGAGATAGGACCAGCAGCTAGAAGAGAGAGAAAGTGGCTGAGATGCTCTTTGGAGGACGACATGCTTCTCTCCCCAGGAAGCCCCTCCTGGCTCCTCCATCCTGCCAAAGCTCTCACCCTCCGAATGTCTGCACTCTCTGAATGTCCCCAGCTGCTGCTCCAGCATGCTCAGGTCCTTTGCCAGAGTCCCAACCTCCATCTCTCAGAAGAGGAGCTTCTCCACTTTTTATGTTTCTTTTAAGCTCCAATGACCAATTCCTCCCTCAGTACATTTCCATTTCAAAGAAATCACGGCCTCTAGTTGTAGTTCTCACTCAGTGGCGAATACACCACTCCCTTAGCTGCCTACAATCTTATGGCTTCTAATTCACTGCTTAATCTGTTTCTAGACGGAGGAGCGGCTTTAGATACTGAGCAAAAGTAATTGTTTTTTTAAAGATACACAAGTGGAAAAAGAGAACGTTGCTCAGTTGTATCCGGCTCTTTGCGACCCCGTGGACTGTAGCCCGCCAGGCTCTTCTGTCCATGCAATTTTCCAGGCAAGAGTCCTGGACTGGGTTGCCATTCCCTTCTCCAGGTTATCTTCCCAACCCAGGGGTCAAACACACGCCTCCTGCATTGCAGACGGATTCTTTCCCACCTGAGCCACGCAGCACAGACACACCTTGAGTAAATATCCAGCTCACTCAGGGGTCACATGGTTGTGCTCTTTGTCAGATTTTCTATAAACATATGTTCCTCTCCCCCACCCCTGCATGTTTTAAAGGCTCCTGTGTTAAGGAGATCTGCTTCTACTTTTACTTGGCTAGG
Source organism: Aepyceros melampus (assembly GCA_006408695.1). NCBI lineage: Eukaryota > Metazoa > Chordata > Mammalia > Artiodactyla > Bovidae > Aepyceros > Aepyceros melampus. The sequence goes on from SJXQ01012565.1 coordinate 174,923, forward strand.
GCTCTACAGAGTGTGGGCCACTCGTATTTCCCATGTGAATACCTTGGAAAATATTTCTGTGCCAGAGAGAAAACAGATTCCATATAACAGAGATTTGGATTATCTTGGTAGAACAGTCGCTTTAACGTGCGTGACTGAACATTCTGCCCTGGCCTTGTTCCTAGGTGTGCCATAGGCCGATGAGGGTCCCCACGGCCACAAATGAAAAAAGCACCCTATCGACGCTCAACTTCCGGTTCTGATTTGAAGTCCAGAATCCGTATCATAGCGTCCCTGGCCTTTCAACGTGGAGCACACCCTCCCCACTCTCCATTTTCATCAGATGGTCTTCTGCTATATTCTCTTGAGATGATCGCCTTTTATTTCAGAACCTCTGCAAGTTTCATGAACAGAAAATCCTTCTCCCCCTTGATGAAACTTCTTCTTAGAAGTGGCCACAGAGAGCATATTGGCAGTTGCTTTCTTAGAGAAAATTGTGAGGTTGATGAGCGACCATTCGGGCAGGGGGACAACACTGATCTCACCGGGTCAGGGAGTAGCAGCAGGTGCAAGGTGAAAGGGCAGCCTGGACAACAGCCCCTTAAATAAAATACAGCCTGGCCACGACCCACCAGGATACTGATGGGCAGCTCTGAGTGAAATCACTAACTAGCTGTGAGCCAATAGCCAGTCAAGATGTTTCATGGGATGCTTGAGTTTCAGTCACTCTAAAACTCACCTGGTTTTCTGGGTGGTTGTTGGGAAATGAGTCATATTCTAGCACCTTCTAATTTTCCAGGTCCTGCACAGGTCTCTGACATGTAAAGAGATGCAGATTCAACACTGTGGAAGATTCCAGAGAACTGGTTTTGGGTTGTCAGCAGCGAGGGGGCCAGGGTGGCCCAGAAGTAGCCTTCCATCCTGGTTAGGGAGGGCTTCACTGCAGGAGTGATGTGAGTGAGCATCTCTTCCCAGTCTCCTGAAGATGAGGGGCTGGAGTCCTCCGGAAAGATGTGTCTCCATGGCGACTCTGAGGGGTGTGGTCCAGCAGGGAGAGGGTCCAGCGAGTCCTCTCCTTTAGAGAATGGAGACTCCTTGTGGGCTCCTCCCCTCTCTCTAAGCCTCTCCTTCTCTCCTTGAGCCACGCCCCATCCTGGGTCTTCCTGCTGGTCTCCCTTGGTTTCCACTGATCTGAGCAAAGGCTGGACACTTTCTGAAGATGTTTCTGAGGTCCAGCATCACCACTTCCACCCCTGCAAGGGAGCCTTCTCACTGAGGTCTACTCCAAAGTTGCCTGGTTTCACTTAATGACACCAATGTCTCTGAGAGCACACACATCACCGCACTAGCCACCTGAGAAAGGTGGCTGGGCTGCCTGCCCTCCAGTAGGACAGGAAACACAGGGGGATCTGGGACTCAGGCCAGACTTAAGAAGCCTTGATGGGAGGATTCTCGCACTGACTCGAAATGAATCCTGTCTTCTGGGACTGTCACGTACCCAGGAATTATTGCCCCTCGAAAGCATGTTCCTCTTTGCCCTATAGCAAGTCTTTATTAGTCTAAATGGAAAATGATATGCTCAGTTTTAATGCCCCTGTGAGGAAAATTCCTATTTGATTTCATTCCTAATGAACTATTAAAAAAGAGAGAGATTTTGCCTTTTTCTTTAATAAAGGACCTTTGTAGTTCTGCAAGCCCTTAGAAAGCCTAAACCAGGCATTGAAAGAGAGTTGTGTTTTGCTTGGTGGTTTGATCAGAAGGAGAATGAACCCACTCTGCCACTCACCCCTCACTCTGCAGTAATTACTGGGCACCTGTGATAGGGGTGGGTTCAGAGAGCATAAGGAGGGGTACACACAGTTCTTGGAGGAGAAATTGAGGAATAAAAGAAACAGGCAGTAGCTGGAGAGGGCAGTTAGAATGAAAGATAACTTTTTTAAAAGATGGGGGAAATAATAGTATGGTTGTAGGCGAGAATGAGCTTCCCAGGTGGTGCTAGTGGTAAAGAACCTACCTGCCCATGCAGGAGACGTGGGTTTCATCCCTGGGTCGGGAAGACCCCCTGGAGGAGGGCATGGTAAGCCACTCCAGTATTCTTGCCTGGAGAATTTCACAGGTGGAGGACTCTGGTGGGCTACCGTCCATAGAGTTGCAGAGTCAGACACAACTGAAGCAACTTAGCAGGCAAGTATGTATTAGCCAGTAGAGAGGAAGACAGTGCGGCTAGTGGGAAGAAGACACATGGGCCGGAGTGATGTCCTGGATGGGCCCAGAGGTCCGGGGCCTGGGGGGTGGCAGCAGCCTTGGACGGGAGCATGGAAAGACGTCCCTGGACCAGAGGGACTGATACAGACCCACGGCTGAGAGTGCAAACGGCCGAGATGTCCAGAGATGTCCCACACAGCCTGGGGACCGCCAGCTAGAAAATCAGTGACTCAGCAAGAATTCCCACGTGCGGGAGAGGAGCCGAAACACCCGGCCCCTCCAGGCACGCACACATTTGACACTGACCCC
>SJXQ01012565.1:177661-244178 GCA_006408695.1 Aepyceros melampus
AGTCCCCGCCGCCCCCACATCCTGGGCCTGGACCCCTGCCCCAGCACCCCGCCCACTGGGCTGCTGCCACCGTGAGCCCAAATCACTCCCTGAAAGGGGGACAGTAAAGGCAACCTTGCTTATGTCCATAGAGTCTCACTGCTCCTTGGGTCTATGTGTGTGCACGCTCAGTCGCTTCAGTCAGGTCCAGCTCTCTGCGACCCTACGGACTATATAGCCTGCCACGCTCCTCTGTCCATGGAATTCTTTAGGCAAGAAAACTGGAGTGGTTGCCATGCCCTCCTCCCGCGGATCTTCCCGGCCCAGTGACTGAACCTGTGTCTTTACGTCTCCTGCACGGGCAGGCGGGTTCTTTACCACTAGTGCCACCTGGGAAGCCCCCTTTGTGACTGTGGACCAAGTCAGATCTTTAGAAGACATGCAAGGCCATGGACAGACTGGCTCCCAAGTTGTCTGCATCTGTGTCTCCCAGGACCCCCTCCTCACCCCCCTGATAGACAGACTGGCTTCAGAAGCCCTGGCCTTGATCAATATGGTTCCCACTCTTTGGAATCCCTGCCCATCCCCCACACTTTGGAATCCCAGCTCCTCCCAGCTATCACCTTGCAAGCTTCATCTCTTTCTTCAAGACCCAGCTTGTGATGTGTGCTAAGTAGCTTCAGTCATGTCCGACTGCCAGGCTTCTCTGTCCATGGGGGTTCTCCAGGCAAAAATACTGGAGTGGGTTGTCATACCCTCCTCCAGGAGGTCTTCCCAACCCAGGGATCGAACCTGCGTCTCCTGTGACTCCTGCATTGCAGGTGGATTATTTACCACTGGGCCACCAGGGAAGCCCAAGACACAGTTTACAAGTCACCTTCTGATGAAGTCTGCCTTTTCTCCTCAGGAGGGGGCATCATTCCCATACCTGTTAGGTTGGAAGACTCTGAACCCGCCAAAGCAACAGTCAGGGGGCAGGCTTTGCTCTTTGCCTGTTCATCCATTAGCCCTGGTTCTAGACTTCTCAGCTTGAGGCAGGCCTTTGGCCTCCCCTACCCACTGTATTCATGTAGGCAGGTGGCACCTGGCACCCAGGAGACTGGGCTGCAGAAACACAAGCGAGGGGTTGTGCAGGGTGGGGAGATGAGGGGGCAGGGTTGATACCAACTCCAAACCTTGATTTTCTCTGCACTGATCACAAATGGTTCCTTTCTGGGAGCCCAGTCATAATTAACACACCATCTCTATGCTCACTCCAGCCAGATTCTTACTAATTGAACAGATTCTGGCAAATATCAGGATTTTCAAAAATTCTGGAAATGCTGAGACTATACCAAGAAAGAGGGTGATGGGATGCTCGTACCTGTAATTCCTCTGACTGACAACTGTGCTTTCAAGAAGGAAACTCAGACGGTGAGAAAATGTCAGCCCCAATACTCAGAAAAGCACCCCAGCCATTTCACTAAAAGTGGAAACTTGCTTCCAAGCCCCTATTTTTAGTTCACGAGATGATGTAGGATGCCTCCTTTTTTTTTGACTTGGGCACAAGGCAAAGTGCAAACTTCGTCAAGGCGAGGTTATTTTAAGGGAAGAGAAGACAGAGCTCCAGTTGAAAATAGTCCCAGAGCTTCAGACACCACGTGGGCCGTCAGCCATGAGCCCCCTTTGCCAATGCCAGGCTGGTTCCTGGTTTTTGAGGCGGTGAACATCAGGTTCACCGCCTCCCTTACTCCGACTCCATTTCCCTGAGAGCAGGGCTTCTATTTTCAACACGCCCTCTGTAGAGAAGCCTGGTAATTTTCAGTGAAGTACTTGGATTAAGAGCTTTATTGAAAATTACTAGGCCTCAACCAAACACAATAAGACAGACAACTCAGAGCATCTTCGGAACAGAACGCTTGACTGCCGCGATAAGACCTGGCGGCGGGCTTTCCGGAGGGGCTCAAATGGGTGGTGAAACGAGAACAGAAAGGAGTGGGGGCTAATTATCAGCCCAGGAAGGAATAAGGCAGAAGAATGAAATGGAAAACAGATGGAAATGACATTTCTTTTTTTTTTTTAGAGAAAGAAAAAGATGAAAAGACCAGAGCTGGGCTGAAAGACATTCAAAACTTTTAAACAGTGGAAAAGCAAAAATAAAAGAGTGATTTTTTGTGCAGAAGAAATACAGAAAGATAACAAGGCCTAATTCAAAAGCTGGAGTGTCCAATGTACTGCAGCAGAAAATCCATTCAGCGTTGCTGCTTTCTGAGCACAGAGGTGGAGAGACTTTGAATATAATCCGACCCCAGTCCCATGCTGGTGCCCTGGGCTGTCCCCACAGACGCTGGTATCCGATGTCTGAGAGGTCCGATAGACACCGGCTCCTTCAAGGGCCTGTGAGCACAGTTCCCAGGACACAAATCTGCACTGGACTCTGTAAGTTCTTACTTCCCCTAGAAAGCTGCACACATTTAAAACACTCACTGAAAATGAGCTCTAGGATGAGTAAGGTTCCCACCTATTAAGGATAGAGTGAAGGCTTCCTTAATCACCTAAGGGGACAGCCTGTATCAATGGAGCGATATCCCAGTCACACCTTTGCCAGGTTCAAATACCATTTATTTTACAATCACGTGGTCCCCAGTCATTTCTAGGCTTCAAGTTCAACTGTAGTATGAAGGCCTCTCACCTGAATTATTGTTGTTGTGCAGCTGCTAAGTCATGTCCAACTTTTTTGCAACCCCATGGACTGTAGCCTGCCAGGCTCCTCTGTCCATGGGATTTTCCAGGCAGGAATACTGGAGTGGGTTGCCATTTCCTACTCCAGGGAATCTTCCTGTCCCAGGGATCGAACCTAGGTCTCCTGAATTGGCAGGTGGGTTCTTTAACCACTGAACTGAATATATGATTTTAAACCAGAATTTTTCCCCCTAATATAAAACAGGTGTAAAATCAAACCAAAGAAATTCTTGTGATTTCAATATAATGCAGGAGAAAATTCAAATGTGGGTCTTGAATGAGCAGTGAAGTCACAGTCTATTTCTTTTAGATTTATTTCAGTTTTTCAAATATTCATTTAGGGTAAGGAATATATTCAAACAGGCATGTAAGCAATGTCACTGCCATGAGGACCCCAAACGGAGGGGCAGGCAAGCACCAACTTCCCAACAGTCTGTGGATGAAAGCACTAGCAGAAACCATCCTCAACGATAGCAAAGTCTGGCTCAGAGCAGCACCATCCAACGGAACATCGGCCAAGACACACATGCAATTTTAAGATTTTCTAGTAGCCACATTTTAAAAAGTGGCCTTCATTTAGTAATATTCACTATATCTGGACTATTGCCATTTCAACAAGTAATCAAAAGCACAAAATTCATGAGATATTTGACAGGCTGCCGTAACAAAGTACTCAGTTGGGGTGTGTGGTAAAGAACCCGCCTGCCAATGCAGGAGGTGTCGGAGACATGGATTCGATCCCTGGGTCGGGAAGATCCCCTGCAGGAAGGGATGGCGACCCACTCCAGCATTCTTGCCTGGAGAATCCCATGGACAGAGGAGCCTGGTGGGTTACAGTCCATAGATTTGCAGCAAAGAGTAGGACATGACTTAGTACACACTCATATACACACACAGTAAAGATCGGGTGCCTTAAACACATTATTTCCTTCCTGTTCTGGAGCCTAGAAACCGAAATCAGGTTGTCAGAAGGCTGGTTTCCTCTGAGGCCTCTCTCCTCGGCTTGTAAGGCAAATCCTCAGCCGTATCCTCACAGAGTCCTTGCTCGGTGTGTCTGTGTCCAGGTCCCCTCTTCTATAAGGAGATCAGCCCTCCTGGATCAGAACCCATCTCCAACACAGTCATATTCTGAGGCAGGAAGGTCAGGGCTCCTGCACATGAATTTCCAGGGGACACAACTCAGCTCACAACAGCATCCTTTTCTCATGCTGAGCCTTAGGATCCAGTGCATGTTGTATATGTCAAGTGTTCATGGCCGCTTGGGACCCGTGACTCTCATAGCTGACAGCTCAGGTCAGGGTCCCCAGTCGTAGGAGAGCTGGCTCCCTGGGGCACCTCGGCCGGGAGGGTCCCTGCCTTCCAGTTTCTGTGGGTTGAAATCCCTTGCCACCTGTCACCCATTTTGAGAATTTTTCCCCCAATAATCGGCAGATAAACGGATAAGGAAGATGTGGTATGTAAACCCAATGGAATAGTGCTCAGCCATAAAGAAGGATGAAATAACGCCCGCTGCAGCAACATGGATGGTCCCAGAGACGATCATACTGAGTGAAGCCAGATAAAGACAAACGTCATAGGATATCACTTATACAGTGGGGTCTAAAACACGTTACAAATGAACCTATTTACACAAAAGAAACGGGCTCACAGACACAGAAAACAAGCATGTTTACCAAAGGAAATGGAGGGGGTTGAGAACAGATAAATTAGGGGTTTGAGACTGACAGATATACACTCTTATGTATCTAATAGAGAACCAACGAAGACCTACTGTATAGCACAGGAAGCTCTACTAAGTATTTTGTAATAGCCTAAAATGTAAAATAATCTAAAAAAGGATATGTGTGTGTGTGTGTAACTGAATCGCTTTGCTGTACACCTGAAACTAACTCAACATTGCAAATTATCTGTACTTCAATAAAAATGTAAAAAAAAAAAGAATTTCAGTCTGGATGTGCAGAACAGAAATGTGGGCATCCAGTCCTTCCGATGTCAAGTTTTTCATCTATATCAGTGACCTCAGCCACTGTCTTATTCCAGAAAAGTCAAGCAGGGTGTTATTTCTCAAATTAACATATATACCCACACCTGGCAGGTATAATAAGACCATGTCTTGCTCTTATTTCTTAAATGAATGTGTCTGGCATGAAATGCTGAACTTTATCTTCTGCAGTGACCTCCCGTTGCCCAGACTTCTTGCCTGCCAGGATTTCGGGCATCGTGGCCACTGGTTCTCTGGTGCTCCCTCTCCCACACCACCCGGCCGGCACATGTCATTCCCAACCCCTCCCTAACCCGAGAAAGAAACTCTATTACACAGAAACTGGGCTCAAGGCCCATTGCCAAGCTCTGGAGATTGCTCTGTTTTCACGTGTCCAGTTGCAGGAAGTGTGCAATTGAGGGGTTAGAGTGAATGCTGCCTTTTGCAGACATACATATACTTAGGTAATTTCCCTGTGCCTTGAAAGCCCTTGGTTAGAACCCCAGCTCACCTGTCTGATTAAATGTCCTGGTGGTCTACCCGCTTTACCTGGTACATGCAGGTGCTGCTACATGGCCCTCCCCTCTGGGCACTTCCCCACCCACCGAGGCTCACGGTGGCTGCGTGATTTGCTTTAGTCAACGGCGTGAGCACTAGGACTCCCCTGGTGGGCCAGTGGCTAAGACTCTGCTCCCAGCGCAGGGGGCCCAGGCTGGGTCCCTGGTCAGGGGAGCAGATCCCACCCGGTGCACCTAAGTTCACATGCCGCAACTAGAGGTCCCACGTGCTGCAGCTAAGACCTGGCACAGCCAAATAAACAAGAAACACAAGAGCTAAGCGTGTAGGGGCCAGGCAGGGACCCACTGGCCCTTTGAGGCTGCTCTCACCTGGGTCCCCAGAAGCGAGGACAGGCAGGCAGCATGAGTGAACCACTGGGCTGTGTAGCGTCACTGAGACATCAAGGGTTGAGACCCCAGCCGATTCCAGCCCATCTCAACTGACAGAGAAGATGGATGATCACTACTTCCTCCCGTTCTTCTGTTCCCAGGAAATTGAATGCTTGTTGATGCTAAAATGATCTTATTTTTTTGCTTCGGAGCTCATCATCCAGGTACTTCACATTTTGTTTGATGAAATCTTCTCTCTTACCTGCATCCACCCTTGTGTTAGCTTCACATGGATGAGTAAACATTTTTTAAAAATATTCTCCTGGAGAAGTTATGGGGATTCAAAAGTGACTTTTAATCTCTTTGGCCAACACAACTCTAACAGCTGCCATGAAGACAAGTCTCCTAAACTTTGATGAACAAGTGGAATCGAGTTAGCCTTCCTGACTCCAGGTGAGCCAGATGCTCACTTTTCCAGAACCATCTTTCTGTCTCCTCCAAAACACAGAGCATGTGAGGACATTCCTTCAGCCCTTCTCTTTTGGCTGAGAATGCTTTATCACTTGAACTGGCTTTTTCCAAAGCAGACTTCTCAGCCTGGGTACTAAGGACATTCTGGGCTGGATGATTCTGCACCCAGGGAGCTACCTGCCTTCCAGAGTGTCCAGTAGTGTCCTTGACCTTGACCCACTTGATTCAGTCTCATCCATTCCCTACCCCCCAGGAGTGTCAACCTGAAAGGTCTTCTGAGGGTCTGGGTTCAGAGCCACTGTTCTCAACTCAATGTGTTCATTTTTTCCCTCCACGTGAAGCTGGGCTATGCTGTGCTTAGTCGCTCAGCCGTGTCTGACTCTTTGCGACTGCGTGGATGGTAGCCCACCCGTTCCCTTTTGGTAGCCCATAAGTCTGCTTCCTATGGTTGTGGGTCTACTGTATTATTTTATCGATATTGTTATTAACAATAATGTTAAACGTCATATTCCATTGGAGGTACAGTGGTACCTTCCTTCCTGCGTTGCCATGGAGACTCATCATGCCTGGGAAGCATCTGCCACAACGCTTGGTACGGGGTAACTGCTGCGCTGTGCTTAGTCCCTCAATCACGTCCGACTCTTTATGACCCCATGGACTGTAGCCTGCCAGGCTCCGCTGTCCATGGGGATTCTCCAGGCAAGAATACTGGAGTTGGTTGTCACGCCCTCCTCCAGGGGATCTTCCCGACCCAGGAATCAAACCAGGGTCTCCTGCATTGCAGGCGGATTCTTTACCAGTTGAGCTCCCAGAAAAGCTCCCAATATGAGGCTATATTGGCTTCAAACAAAAGCAAACTCACTTGGCTCCTCAATGTCTTACTTACTGAAGGCCGACCGTCTTACCGTCCATGGCCATCCTGCACCTGCCAGAAATCATCCGTAAACGCTGAGTATTCACTCATTAGTTCGGTCATTCATTCCCTCATTGATTTCTCTGTCCATCTAACAAGTGCCCCCTGCATTATGTACCTAGCACCATCTCAGAGTTAGATTAATGTGCAGGATTCATATGTGTGGTCTCGGTCTTCACAGAGCTCACAATCTATTGGGAGACTCGCTAAAGAAACCGATGTCAAATTATTGTTGTTCAGCTGCTAGGTCCCATCAGACTCTTTATGACCCCAGGGGCTGTAGTATGCCAGGCTTCCCTGTTACTCACTGTCTCTCGTAGTTTGCTCAGATTCGTATCCACTAAGTCAGTGACGCCATCCAATAATCTCATCCTCTGTCACCTCCTTCTTCTCCTGCCTTCAATCTTTCCCAGCATCAGAGTCTTTTCCAATGAGTTGGCTGTTCACATCAGGTGGCCAAAGTAGCGGAGCTTCAGCTTCAGCCACAGTCCTTCTAATGAATATTCAGGGTTGATTTCCCTTAGGATTGGCTGGTATCCTATCTATTATTGCAAATTGTGGTGAGTGCTGTACAGGAACAGAAGGGGGCATGATGGGCATTGGAGCCGAGGTGACATTAAGCAGAGATGGGACGAGATGACCAAAGGCAGGGGCAGCAGAGGCCTGCTGGGCAGAGGCAGGAAAGGCTGCAACGGCTGAGGCCCCAGAAGCGGGGGTGCGGCTGGAAGATGCAGAGTGAGGGGAGGAGGAGAGCTGAGATGCGATCGGAGACATCAGTGCTGGCAGAGAACGTGAGAGCCCCGAGGGACCATCAGCAGAGTCGCACCTTCCTTCAGCCCCAGTGGCCTCTGGCCCTCAGGCTTCCTGGGCCTCTGCAGGGTCCCGCCTCCTGTTCTGCCCGCTCCATAGCACCTGACCACCCTCCTTCTCTAGGACACTGTAAGCCAGAAAGCCATTGGGGAAATGAATGGATCCACACTTTTTTAGCAGTTTGTTGAAAAACTGAATTTCTCTGGCTAAGCTAATAACATCTTAATAATTGGCTTTAACTGTGAAACCATCTCATTTCTACAAAGAAATATATTCTGCTCCTCTGCAGGACCACGTGTAATTCTCCGACCATTTCCAAGTGGCCTCTGGTCAATCCCCATGCTATTCTCAGTATTTTGATTTGCATCCCGTATCGAGGACAGAGGGGAACAAGTGAAATACATGTCATCATTTTAAAAGGGTTTGGTTTATATGACAGCCACAGACAGAGCAGCTGTCATCCTCTTCTGATACAGGTGCTGCTGGGAGTTAGAATTGTGTCCCCTCAAAGGACATGCTGAGTCTCAACCCCTGGGATTTTTGAACCTGACCTTACATGGAAAAAGGGTCTCTGGATGTAATCAAATTAAGATGCAGTCATACTGGATCACATGGGTCTTAAATCCAAAGTGATATTCTTAGAAGAACATACAGAGACACATAGAGGGAAAACTCCCCGTGAATAAGGAGCCAGCAATGGAGTGATACCAAGTGATGCCAAGGACTGCCGGCATCACCAGAAACCAAGAGGGAGGCAGGGAGCAGATTCACCCTGGCACTGTCCTCTCTCGGAGAGCACAGCCCTGCCAACACCCAGCTGCAATTCTGTAGCTCCCAGAACAGCGAGAGCATAGAGTCCTGAGGTTTAAAGGTGCCCAGTGGGCAGGACTATGTTGCCACAGTCCTAAGAAATGAATATAAGTACCTTCATGGAATTCCCTGTTCACTTGTCTCAAAGTGTTTAAAAAAAAAAAAAAAAAGCAGGTATCTAAGATGAGTTAAAAGGGTTTCTCTAGTGGCACAGAAGGTAAAGAATCTGTCTGCAATGCAGGAGACCTAGGTTCAATCCTTGGCTTGGGAAGATCCCTTGGAAAAGGAAATGGCAATCCATCCAGTATTCTTGCCTAGAATATCCCATGGATGGAGGAGCCTGGTGGGCTACAGTCTGTGGGGTTGCAAAGAATCGGACATGACTCAGCCACTAAGATGAGTTAAGAGTCCTGATGGCACAGAATCAACTTAGAAGTTGCTTTGGGAAAGATGTTATACCCTGAGGAAACCCAAACTGAAAAAAGACACATGTGTCCCATTGTCCCGGAGAAGGCGATGGCATCCCACTCCAGCACTCTTGCCTGGAAAACCCCATAGATGGAGGAGCCTGGTAGGCTGCAGTCCATGGGGTCTCAAAGAGTTGGACAGAACTGAGCGACTTCACTTTCACTTTTCACTTTCATGCCTGGAGAAGGACAAGGCAACCCACTCCATTGTACTTGCCTGAAGAATCCCAGGGACGGGGGAGCCTGGTGTGCCGCTGTCTATGGGTCGCACAGAGGCGGACACGACTGAAGCGACAAAGCAGCAGCAGCAGCAGCAGCATCCTATTGTTCATCGCAGCACTATTTACAATAGCTAAAACACGGATGCAACCTAGACGTCCATCGAGAGATGGATAAAAAAGCTGTGGTACATACATACAGTGGAATATTACTCTGCCATTTCCAGGCAAGAGTACTGGAGTGGGGTGCCATTGCCATCTCCCATAAAAAAGAATGCATTTGAGTCAGTTCTGATGAGGTGGATGAACCTAGAATCTATTACACAGAGTGAAGTGAGTCAGAAAGAGAAAGATAAATATCATATTCTAATGCAAATATATGGAATCTAGAAAAATGGTACTGAAGAATTTATTTACAGGGCAGCAATGGAGAAACAGACATAGAGAATAGACACGAAGGGAAGACGGGAAGAGAGGGTGAGCTGTATGGAAAGAGTAACACGGAAACTTACATTACCATGTGTAAAATAGATAGCCAACAGGAATTTGCTGTATGGCTCAGAAAAGTCAAACAGAGGCTCTGTATCAATCTAGAGGGGTGGGATGGGGTGGGAGATGGGAGAGAGCTTCAAAAGGGAGGGGATATATGTATATCTATGGCTGATTCATGTTGAGGTTTGACAGAAAACAGAAAATAAAATTCTGTAAAGCAATTATCCTTCAATAAAAAAAATAAAAAAACCCCAAACTTCTGAACTGAAGGCACCCACCACCCCCAGCCATTTCCCCCCCCTTAAAATGTCTGCTAATTAATTAATTAATTTCTTGGCTGCAGCACAAGGGATCTTAGTTCCCCAACCAGGGCTTGAACCTTCACTCCCTGCATTGAAAGTGCCAGGAAGACCTAAGGAGCCTCCCACCTTTTTAAAAATAGTTACTAGTCATCTGAACCACATGAACTACTGTGCTGAGAACCATTGCTGCTGATTAAAAGGATGGCAGGTTTCCTTTTAGTAGAGGTCAACGGTTAAATAATTTTGTTTGAGCCAATTAACAGAGAGGCCATCAACAAGAGCAGCATTGGTCTTGCCACGGGTTTAATGTTTCAGTGACAACAGAAAAACTCAAACTGTCAAAGGAATGCGTCAGCTGTAACACAGCCAGTGCTTGTGTGCTCAGCCCCTTCAGTCGCGTCCGACTCTCTGTGACCCTGTGTCTCATTAGCCCGCCAGGCTCCTCTGTGCATGGGATCCTCCAGGCAAGAATATAGAAGTGAGCTGCCACTTGCCCTGGGAGGCCCAAATTTCCCCCAAATCAGCGTCCTCTGCAAGGACTATAAAAATCCTTGTGCTCAGTCTTTCAGCAGAGCATCTGCAAAAGGGTGATTGATTTTTTTTTTTGGTAGGATTTCTACTTAGAAGCACCAGCTGGAGGGCCAGGCACAAAGCCTTCAGATACACAATCCGCAACAAATTCCTGGTTCCACAAACACCATGTGTTTAAAAAAAAATGTGTCTACAACATGGCAGGAAGGTGCACAGAGAAAAGAAAACAGCAGAAAAGCTGCATTTTTTTTTTTTTTTACCTTGCCTTTGTCGAAGTAGTGAATGGTCTCCTGGTAGAGCCGCTCCTTCAGCTGCCCCTGGGTTGTTGCCTGGTACCCATCCCGCTGGGTGAGGTGGGCAGCGCACACGTCCTCCGACCACTGAGGCAAGAGCAAAGCGTGAGTGGTGCTTGGGGAGGCCCGGCCCCTGCGACCTTTCCCTCCCCTGGACTCAGAAAGCACAGGAAGCCCTGAATTCGGGGGAGCACCCCAGCCGTGATTCCGGGCACCGCTGGAGCGGCTCTCATCAGACTTTCAGGCCTGGACTTGCGCACAGAACCTCTGTGCAGAGGCCTCAAGATGAGAAAACACCTGAGGAAGGCAAAGCTGGTCGAGATTCACACAGAAGAGAAACCCGGCAGGTTCTGGAACTGTCAGCTTGCCGATGAAACCTGGGAACCTCCAGATGAATGAGGCCCTGGGTGATTTGCGGCTGCCTCAAGCGGGGCTTCCCCGGGCCCTGGCTCGGCTCCTGTGCTGCTAAGGGTTTTAATCAATAGCAGAAGGCACGTGGATCCCAACGACTCAGGGCTCAGCTGGTTTGCAGATGTGACAGAGGACTTAGGGTACCAAGGAAGGACATACAGAGGTCTCAGCAAGGAGTGGAGGCGAAGGCGAGGTCATTTAACACCTAAACTCCTGGACTTATGCTCAACAAATCCATGGCACTGAATGTAAAGTTCAATAAACTTCACCATTTGGTGGGGACCTACTATGTGCAAGGCATGGGCTTTCCGAGTGGCTCAGCAATAAAAAATCCTCCTGCCAATGCAGGGGACACAAGTTTGATCCCTGGGTTGGAAAGAATCCCCTGGAGGAGGAAATGGCAACCCACTGCGGTATTCTTGCCTGGAGAATCCCATGGACAGAGGAGCCTGGAGAGCTATAGTCCACAGGGTGGCAAAGAGTCAGATACAACTGAGCGACTAACAACAACAGTGTGCAAGGCACCAGGTCAGGGGTGAGTGCCAGTACACACTACAGCAGCGTGGTGCACAGTGGAAGTGCAAAGGAAGCGTTAGCAGCTCAGTTGTGTCCAACTCTGTGCGACCCCATGGGCTGTAGCCTGCCGGGCTCCTCTGTCCATGGGATTCTCCAGGCAAGAATGCTGGAGTGGGATGCCTTTCCTTCTCCAGGGGATCTTCCCAACCCAGGGACTGAACCTCGGGCCCTGCACCTCCTGCATTGCAGGCAGATTCTTTACTGTCTGAACCACCAGGAGTAAGTCTGCAGGAAACATGTCATAGTCATTACGGGCTTCCCTGATAGCCCAGTTGGTAAAGAATCCGCCTGCAATGCAGGAGACCCCAGTTTGATCCCTGGCTTGGGAAGATGCCCTGGAGAAGGGAAGGACTACCCACTCCAGTACTCGGGCCTAGAGAATTCCATGGACTGAATAGTCCATGGGGTCACAAAGAGTCAGAACGACTGAGTGACTTTCACTTTCACTTTCTAAGGGCAGGAGGCAGGACAAGAGGTCTGGGGAGGCTTCCTGGAGTAAAGAATCGGGATAGGCTTGCTCATCGGTTGGACTCAGGAGGTGATGTCTGACCGGGTCTTATGAGAAGACAGGGGGGATTCTGCCAAGAAAGCAGCAGCTTGCAGGCTGCCTGGACCACAGTTGGGGCAGAGTACCCCACCAGGTGGGGGGCACCGGATTCAGGGTTGGTAAGGCCACATATGGAGCAATGGGACGAGCCATGGGGCCACATTTTAGGGGGCATGACAAATGGGCAGGAGCCACTGGGGCAGGGGGAAAGGCCCGAGGGACAGGCCTGCAAACATGGGGAGGCGAGGCCTGGGGAGCACGCTGGGCTCCCTAAGAGGCTGGCTCTCACAGCACATACTGCCCCACCTTCTGGAAGGCAGAGGGGCTCTGGAGCACCCCAGGAGTGCCCGGGCTGGACCCCAGGGCTCCAAGGCGCAGGGTGCAGGGCTTGGGGCCGGAAGGGCTCCCCGGTCCCGGGGTGTCAAGTGAGAATGAGAAGCCTTAGGCTGCGGCATGTTTCCACCTTCACACGAGATGTGTGTAGCCCAACCACAGCCTAGACTTCCAAACTCAACTGACTGTGGCATCTTTACCACGGGGCCAGATTTTGACTTCTCTGAGGGGTAGAAGAATTGCGCATGATTCTGAACTGTAACTACAATAAGATAATTAAGAAAGTTCAGAGGTCATATAACTTCCTTGGAGTTTAAAATCACCTAAAAAATTTTAAACACCAAAAGGAGTTATGCTTTATACCTTCCCTTTAAACATTAAGATGAAATAACTTCATTGCTAAAGGCTAAAGGCTGATGTTTTTATTGCCTTTTTTTTTTAAATAGCCTTAACCAAAATAGAAGATCCTATTTGAGGATTTTTACTTCACGAACAAGACTATATCAATCATGGTGAATAATTTTCATAAAGATACAAGTAACGTTCTTTAGTGTGCTGATTAACAGCATGAATTCACATTTACTGCAATATCAAAACATATTTAGGAAAAACTGCAGAATGTAATGATGTAAAAGATATGATATGGAGAGCAATTATGTGTATTTAACTGGAAAATTCAAAACCCCAGTGAAAAAGATAATGGAAATGGGCCGACTGACTTGGTTTGTGAAACATCCTTGTACCGTTTGTGAAAAACCCGACTGTGCTCAATAAATGTAATTATTAAATAAATGATACTTTACACACGCATATACATTCACACACCACAGAAAAGTTTACGTACGATGAGAGAGAGCATGGGTGCCCAAGCAGCTTGTCAACCCCGTTTTAACTTCCCTGGTGTAAAAGAAATATTTCTGTAGTTTCAAAATGGCCCTGTTACTAAAATTTGGGTTTCTAACAAATGAAAGCCGTTAGAATTCAAAGTGGGACAGCTGGTGTGCAGTGAGTGACCCAGCTGGAATTCCTAGCTTCAGAAATTACGTTCCTTGGCAGAGTTTTATGTGGTGCAAAAGCAAAGGGCTACCACGGATGACTAGAGATGGGGTTCAGGCTGAACCGAGTCTTACTGCGCTTGGTTTGGAACGGACTCGCGTTTTCAGGTGGAGGTAAATCTCCACACTCCAGCTTCTTTTTATACACGTCACGCAAGTGACTGGGAGCTCAGGACTGGACCAGGGGCTGGGAGATTCCTGCTGGAGGTTCACTGCCTGACGTGGCCTCTGCCTTGTTCCTCTCGTCATCAACAGACACCGCGCATCCTTAGCGTGATCTCACCTGGTTTCCTTCCGTTCAGGTTTGTCTGGTGGCTCAGACGGTAAGAGGGGAACTGGCTTGAGTTTAGACACAGGATTTCTAGAATGAGTAGTCTTTCCATGGAGACACAACTTAATTCTAATTCTCATACCTCTTTCTCTTTATCTAGTTTATAATTTGTCAATTTTTTATGAGGATATAATGGGAAATATGATCTAGTGACTTGCTAAAGTTTTAAAATATAAAGCTAGAAGTTGTAAAGAAATTTCTCATTTATCCAACTACTCACCCAGAGAGCCATCCACCCACACACCAATCCATCCACCTACTCGTCCCACCATTCATCCACATACCCATCCATCCACACAGCCATCCATCCATCTACCCACGCATCCCTCCATCCACCCACACACACATCCATCCACCCATACTTCTGTCTTTCCATCCATCAATACAAACATCCACCCAGCTATTTACTTGAATTCACTCTGTAAGACTAACTGGGCCGAAACTGGGAAGAACATGAATATATTATGGCAATACACACACACACACACTCACACACACACACCAATGTCCACAGCTATCTACATAACAAAATGATCACTGAGAACTGAAAGCTGTCAGGCCAGACTCAAGCTCAGGAGCAACACCCCCAGGAGAGTCAGGCAGGAGGTCTAACAAGCACTGATAGACCAACAGGAGATCTCCATGGATGCCCTTGGAGCACAAGGTGAGAGAAGTCAAGATCTGGTCCCTACACTGTTTTCTAAGATAACAAGCAGCGGGCTCATCCTCTTAGCTGCTCTAACACAGAAATTCCTTCTTATTGACGTTGCTCTCCAGCATTTCTGGGTCCTGTTGATAGGCATAAAGAAACACAGAGTCCCTAACTCACTGCAAGCTGACAGACTAATGATGGGTATTTAAGATGCTCGGTGATAACTAATTCTGACATCTTGTCAAATTTGCATTCAGTGGAGTCAAATCTATAATCAAAGTGCTTCCTAACTCTCTTTGTTAATGTCACTACATTGAGTCAATATCCATAAAATCTTAAGTTACAGGTTTACTAAAAATTTGTCATGGGAAAAATCAAATATTAAATGATCTTATAATTTATAAGAACAGGATCATAAAAGTACATGTAAATTTTACTACCTTCAGAAGCTTTGCATGGAGGAGTAAGGTATAGGCGGCTTCAGTGTAGTTATCACATTCCTTGTGCAGGTCACAGAGCTTGTACAAATACCTGAGATGACAAAACACAGGTATATTCTGAAAGCGTCACAAATAATTTGTGTTGAGAACTGCAACAGCAAAATTCTACTTCAACAGTAAATCATCCCTATGCTTTCTTTTTACAAAGTTCACAATACATAATGCCTTGGAAGCTTCTGGTACACAAAGCATTAGGAAAAATCAACCAGAGTAATAAACAATAGATAGATTTTTTTAAATTTAAGTATTCTCTTTTCAGGACAAAACTGAAGATGACCCAAGAAGGCACAATTGTGCTCCAAGCTTTCTCATGTTTTCTCATCTTTTCCAGACTTTTCTCCATACATTTGGAATGAGCTGACACAATGTTTCACTGTGATTTCTCACATCTATTGAGTCCGAATACACACACAAATCCATAAAAATACAAATCCACAAGAATAAAGAGCTCCAGTGATCACAGGGAATGTGATCAAAAGAATTCTTCTGCCATAAAAAAAAAAGGAGGCTTTTTAATACAAAGTAACCTACATCTGGATAAAAGGAACTGATTGTTTTCCCCAAAGTTTATTATGTTCACATGTATTGATTTAATGGAGAAAGTTAAAAAGTCTCAGAAACCAAAAGTTAGAAAATCATGCCTTTGTTTACTCTTTATACAAATAGAGACTTCAAAAAAAAAAAAAAAAAGAAGAGAGAGAGAGAGAGAAAACCATGTTGAATGTAACTAATCCATCATTAAACACTAATGTTGTATGGATCATGTAATTATTCTGGTCTTCTAAGGGGTAATCTTGCTAAAATTTGACATGGCCACTAAAAGAGACCAATATGGAGAGGGTACCAATCATAGTCCAACATCCTAGAGAAAAAGGCAAGTGAAGCAGAAAAATCCAGCAGAAAATACAAAACTTGAGAATTTGGTATCCAGGTAAGAATAGACTGAAAATGCATGATATTGTCCTATTTCTGATGAAGTTAAAACTAGACTGCTCATTTGATTATATGGCTTTCTGTGAAAAGCTAAAATTTGTAGTGGTGCTTTTTGCTATAAGGGTCAGTCAAGAGAAACAAAAACCCTTTGCAATAATTGCTTCTGAGCTGACTAAATATGACCCCCTCCACCCCCAAATCTCCACATCAGCCTGGACACACTGCCCTAGGCTTGACAATACTTCCAGGATCTCCACCAAACTCAAACTCCAGCCTTCATGATTTTCTACAAGATAAACCCCTATGATTATAAAATACTTTTAGCATGGATTTGACAGACAGCAATTATCATCAAGAGGTCAATGGTGTAGAGAAGCCTGATGCTCACTTACCGTATATACATTTCTTCCCTTTCAATCTCTTTGTAGAAATTCTGAAAGAAATCAAACCACAACACGATCTTAAGAAACCAGTCCTATAAAAGGTATCACATGCACATTAAAAATTCACAATTCTTCAACTTGTGTTAAAGACAAACAGACCCAACTCTTTGGATCTGAACCATAAATCCATATAAAATACAGAAACCACTTACATTGCTCTTCATTTTTTGGGGAGTGGGGGAAAAGAAATTCTAATGAATAAGTTTTCTGTACTTTAAATACTGTAGGATGTATATGCTAATTTCAAATCCCCATTTATCCTTCTCCCACCATGTTTCCCCTTTGGTAACCTTAAGTTTGTTTTCTATGTCTGTGAATCTGTTTCTGCTTTGGAAATAAGTTCATTTCTATCATTTTTCCCCCTGATTCCACATATAAATGGTATCATATGATATTTATCTTTCTCAATCTGATTTATTTCATTTAGTATAATCTCTAGGTCCATCCATGTTGTTGCAAATTTTCATTTTTTTTGACTGAGTAATAGTCCATTGTGTATCTACACCCCATCTAAATAGATAACCAGTGAGGCCGACTGTATAGCAGAGGGAAGTGTATCAACATCTTGTAATAACTTATAATGGGAAAGAATCTATGCTGTATGTCTGAAGCTCACACAACATTGTACATCAACTATATGTTAAAATAAAAAGAAAAAAATGCCTGGCAAAACATTTTTAAAAATTAAAAGATAAATCTACTTCTGTCATTTGAAAGTCACCTGTTTTCAGTTACAACAAGCATTACCCAAAGACGTGAAATCTTAACCATTCTTAACCACTATACTTTCATTAGAAGTGGGAGGAAATTCATGTGGGAATAAGCATCAGCAACATGATTTAAAGCAAGAGCCGTAAGAAGGCAACATAGTGTGGTGACTTGATTGGACGCAATAGCCACAGATCCTATGTACTCAAAGAGAAAGTCAACTTAATTAAAGTTGAATGGAGTTACAAAGTTACTTCCTCAGTTGCACTTGCCACACACTCTGAGGGCTCAGTAGCCATATGGAGCCAGGGCCACTGTGTATTGTAGTGAGTGGACATAAGAGCATCTCCATCATCAGGAAATTTCTATTGGGAAGTGCTGCTCTAGACAGACCTTCCAAAACACAGTAAGAAAACCAGTCACTGCTGAATAAAACACCTTGTGTACAGCACTGATAGACAGGAAGGCTGGTTAGCCGACGAGCAACAGTGGGCTAATTCTACGTGTGCTCAGTCACATCCAATCCTTTGCCACCGTGTGGATGGTAGCCCGCCAGGCTCCTCTGTCCAGGGTATTTTCCAGGCAAGAATACTGGAGTGGGTCATCATGTGCTCCTCCAGGGGACCGTCCCCACCCAGGGATTGAACCCGCGTCTCCTGAGATTCCTGCATTGGAGGCGGATTCTTTACCCATTGAGCCACCCGGAAAGCCCTAATTCTACTTATTGTAGACTATTTTCAGATGAGCATAAACATTGCTATTACAGTTACATTTCTTTATGAGAAATCTCTACACTTTAAAATCTTTATCGTACAGGAGGCATCAGAAAGGTACAGAACAGTCACCTAACAAGGTCTAAGGTAAAACATCACTGCCACTTTCAGTGTGAAACTTGGCGCCTGCACACGAAGTGAGCTCTCTCGAATGGGGGCCTGAGATAACTAGCGAATATCACTATCATAAACGCGTGCAATTATCCAGGAAGATGAAATAGCCTGTTTTATTTCATTAGCCAAAAAAAGACATTGCTTCCACAATCGATCTGTCTGAAAGAAACACTAAATACATGCAGAGAGTAAGAGGGGGCGCATTTAGAGAGACGCACCAAAATTTCCACGTTTTGCAGCCTCTCAGCTGTGAGTGTCCCCTGGTTCCGGGTAATGAGGATATTTTTGGCTGACAACTCGGAGCCACGTAACAAAGGCAAGCTACATCAAAGGCGAAGGATGAGCTGTTCACTTCCAGCTCTGACTCGCTAGTGTTTACAAGCTACGATTTCACACCACTCTCTTTTGCCCTCCTATTTTTAATCCTTTCCAAAGCTTTTGATCATTCTCCTCTACAATTTCACAACAGGGATATCATGCGACTTTCATTCCTCTCCGAGATATGGAAATGTCTTTATTTCCTGCCTGCGCTGAGTTCTGTTCCCTGCCTAGGACTTCAAAACCTCCCTAGACCCGAAGGATGTTCATCTCAAATTCCAATTTCTATATAAAACTTTCAAGTTCCTTGTATAAAAGTTCACACTGCTCAGCGGGGGCCCCACTTCTGGCCCCCCCCCACCCTCGTGGTCCTCTCTTTACCCCAGTGCTGCCAGCTGTGTTTCTCCAAGCAAGCCCACTGGGACCAGGCCCCCAGCTCCAATCTAGCGCTATGCATTAATCTTTCAGAGCACATACATTTTACTGCATTTCAGTTTTGTATTCCTTCATAACTAAGACACATTCTATTGATAAGATTCTCAGATTTCTAGTTGGAAACACCTTAATTAACCTTATAAAGGGGCCAGAAAGTACCTGACTTATGTTTGTAAATTAAGAATGATTCTACTGCTCTGTGGTGCAGATATAACTGCATAGATGAGCCAGGGGACATACAACAAAATCATCTACCAGTAACTGAAAATTGCGTGATTATAAGGTGACGGTGAAATTCTACTTCATTACAAATATGCATTCTGTCCGGTAGGAACTGTGATCCACTGTGTATATTGACTTGCTTGCAGAAGTCTATTTATATTGTGTTCAGCCACTTAGTCGTGTCCAGCTCTTCTCAACCCCATGGACGGTAGCCACCAGGTTCTTCTGTCCATGGGATCTCTTCCCAGGCAGGAATGCTGGAGTGAGTTGCCACTTCCTTCTCCAGGGGATCTTCCCGACCCAGAGATCGAGCTTACATTTCTTGCATCTCCTGCATTGACAGGGGTTCTTCACCACCAGCACCGCCTGGGAAGCCCCAAGAAGCAGACTCAGACCTAGAGAACGCACCTGCGGGTGCCAGTGGGGAGGGGGAGGGGAAGGGACAGTAGGGAGTTTGGGATAAATATGGACCCATCGCTATATTTAAAAGAGATAACTAACAAGGACCTACTGTACAGCACGTGGACTCTGCCCAGTGTCATGCGGCAGCCTGGATGGGAGGGGAGTTTGGGGGAGAATGGATACACGTGTGTGTGTGGCTGAGTCCTTTTGCTGTCCACCCAAAACTATCACAACATTGCTAATCAGTTATACTCCAACACAAAAGAAAAAGTTTAATTAAAAAAATAAAGGACTTAGGCTACTGGCCAGAATAACAGCCTCCGTCTCTTATTTTTATTTTATCTTTTTAAGTAATAGAAAGAATAGGATGTTAATAAGCCCACACAACTTAGAATGTTCCACCAACTCCATAAAAAAAGGATAATATCACTGGTTCTAATGGAAATTTGGCAATGGGGTTACATTTCTTTATTGATGAATATATTTTATGTTCTTTGGTTTTTAACCTTAGGATTTCAAGGGAATTTCTGCTTAGTAATCAGTTGAGTACATTTTATATTTTTCTAAACATATGTTTATACCTCCATATTCATCTAAAGATAGAAAGACTTGAGAGTCCCTTGGACTGCAAGGAGATGAAACCATTCAATTCTAAAGGAAATCAGTCCTGAATAGCAATTGGAAGGATTGATGCTGACATTGAAGCTCTAATACTCTGGCCACCTGATGTGAAGAACTGACACATTGGGAAAGACCCTGATGCTGGGAAAGATTGAAGGTGGGAGGAGAAGGGGACAACAGAGGATGAGATGGCTGGACGGCATTACTGACTAATGGACATGAGTTTAAGCAAGCTCCAGGAGTTGGTGATGGACAGGGAAGCCTGGTGTGCTGCAGTCCATGGGGTCACAAAAAATCGGACATGCCTGAGTGACTGAACTGAACTGAACAGAAAAAGACATATTCACTTCTATGAAACTCTATCTGTTTCATAAAAAAAGTACCAAGATAAAGGTAAAAATGGACCAGGAGGTTAAAAATATATTTATAAGATTAAATGCAATCTTAGCAGTGAATATTAGGAGACAGAGCGTCTATCTGTAAAAATCTAGTTATGTTTCTCTGAAATGCAGAGATCTATTACATATTTTAAATGAAAGAATAGTGATAGGTTGGAATCCATCTCATCCTCCCTAGGAAATGGTTAAGAACAGAACACTTGACTCTTCATGGGACGATTCAGGATGTTTCAAGCTGAAGGAAGT
Organism: Aepyceros melampus; assembly: GCA_006408695.1. Lineage (NCBI taxonomy): Eukaryota > Metazoa > Chordata > Mammalia > Artiodactyla > Bovidae > Aepyceros > Aepyceros melampus. The sequence goes on from SJXQ01012565.1 coordinate 198,555, forward strand.
GAACAGTATCAGATAGTCTCAGGATGAGAGAGGAACACAGGATACAACGTCAGGAACTCTGAGCTCAGGTGTCCTCACAAATGCTTACTGTTCTGACCCTGTTTCTGCTTCTGGTAAAAGGCCCCGTTCAGAGCTCATCACCACATCTCCACTAGGTTTTGCATCCTGGTGCACTCAAAAAGATTGTGCTTGAAACAAAGATTAATAGCAGTCAATCATCAAAGCTGGAAACCTCATCAACATAATAATAATTCTTCCTTCAGGACAAAAAAGGGCCTCTTGGATCCCCTCAAAGATCAGAGGAAGCACTAGAAAAGGATGTCCATGGTAGGGGATGATTTTGAAACGTTTTCCATTTCTCTCGTGCAGAAAAATACTGATTTCTATTTTGTGTTAACCACGTTGGTATCATCAAAGTAAATTCTTTTGGACAGAGGAAAGAAGGCAGGCAGATAAAAGCTGGGCTCATTTCTGAGCAAACGATAGAGGCCTTAATTGGGGCAGAGTTCACTGCCACCCCAGCGCACAGTCAGGCTACAAGATGGGTGGAGAGGCAAACAGCCAGTGGGCCAGATCTCAAGGATGGAAGCCGTCCTTCCGACAGTGGTCCAAGACCCTTGCACATGAAAATGTAGTCAGATGTTTCAAGCTCACTGATCTTACCACGACCATGTCCAGTCTATTGATGAGACCAAAGGCATTCTTCATGCTGCAAGTGCTCTGGAATTTCTAGCATTTTTCTCTCTGATTCTTTCTGAGAGCTCCCATCTTTCTGCTTATATTACCTATTCTTCCCCTGTTGCTGTTATTCAATGGCTCAGTCATGTCTGACTCTTTGCAACCCCATGGAAGCATGCCAGACTTCCCTGTCCTTCACCATCTCCCGGAGTTTACTCAAACTCATGTCCATTGAGTTGGCGATGCCATTGAACCATCTCATCCTCTGTCCACTCAGCCATCCTGACATGCTGGTCTTCCACAGAGTCTACTCTTTCTATTAGTGCCCTTAACATGTTAATCATGACATACTAATTCCCAGTCTGATAATTCTAAAATCTTACGTCCAAGTCCAGATCTGATGTTCTGATTCTTCAAATTGTGTCTTTTGCCTCTAAGACACCTTGTAATTTTCTGTTGCAAGTGCTAGTTAAAAGGATTCAGGTAGTGGTTCCAGTGGCAGTTTCTGCTCCAGGGAACTGTGATTCTCTGTAGCCTCCTGTCTCTCCAATTTGAGGAGCAGGCATTTTTCCCAGTGGATCTAAGACGATGACTGTAAGAAGAGTTGTTGATTTTCAATCTGCCAGCTTTTCTTCTTGTAGTGAGGATGGGGGTAACCACTTCCAAGCTCCCTTATGTACTGGACCAGAAACCTTAAGTCCCCCACGTTTAGATTTTCAGGGGAAAGAAAACTTGCTCTCGAAATGTGTATCACAGGCCAAAACAGATTAGCCTGCCCCAGAACACAGGGCTGAGACTGCACAAGCTTTCAGCGGCCAGCTCCTGGTGGCAAAGCTCAGGTTCAATGTTGATACTCAAGTAGAAGGAAGATAAGTATTCCCTTTTGCTTAACTTTTTAGTCCAAACCCCTCTGGTGATTTTTCAAGAATGAATATGTGTCCTGCTCCTCTTGGCACAAAAGTCCACTCCCATGAGCTCAAAGGGCCCACAGTCCACACAAATGGGAAAAGTCAGGGCAGGGCTTCTACCCACTGTCCAACGATCAGGCGGCGATGAGGACGATCCAGGGAAGTAACGAGAAGAAACCAGGAGCAGCGCTTCCTGGCCTTCCTGCGCCGGGACAGGCAGGGGAAATTGATGAAAAGGCTACCAGGCCAGCAGTCTGTTTGTCTGGCTCCTTAAGGGGGAAACAGAGAAGGAGGATACAGAGAAAAGCAGAGAACTCTGGAGCCAGACATGGGGTCATGTGGCTCCTTAGGGCCATGAGGTTTGCCAACCACTTCCAGCAGCTGAGTTTGTTGAAAAGCTCCCTAAAAGCTCCTCGCCCTGTAGCCTTGCCTGATGCACCATGACCGTGTCAGGAATGGGGTGTCCTCAGAAGCCAGCCAAGTCCAGTGACTGCAGATGTGCCAGAGGCCGATGGGTGGGGGTGGCTGAGTTCAGCTGAGGCTTCATGTGGCCATGCACGGATTTCTTGTGGCTGTGCCACAAATCGCCACTATCTTGGTGGCTTGATACAATAGCTCTGCGTTCTCTCACTGTTTTGGCGGCTCAAGTGTGAGATACACGTGTCCGCAGGGCCATGCAGCCTCCAAGAGAAGCATCCTTCCTGCCCTTTCAGCTGTAGTGGCTCCAGGAGCTCCTTGGCTGTGGCAGCATCCTTGGCATCTCTGGTCCCGCTTCACCTGGTCTTCTCCTTGGGGTTTCTGTCATCTCCTTTTCTCTCTCTCAAAGAATAGCTGTCACTGGACTTACCCCCACCTGGGTAACCCCAGCTGGTCTCATCTCAAGATCTTGAGCCACAACTGCTAGGAGCCTTTTTTTCCAAATAGGGTCACGTTTACATTTCTGAAGATCAGGACGTGGACATCCCTTCTGGAGGCCACCATTCCCCCCACCACAGTTTATAAGGCTCCTAGTAAGGAAGAAACTTAGAGGCACTTCTTTGGTGGTCCGGGGTTCAGAATCCACCCTGCGATGCAGGGGGCACAGGTTGGATGCCTTTTCTGGGAACTAAGATCCCACCTGCCGCTGTGGCAACTAAGCCCACGGGCCATAGCAGCTGAAGGCCTCCCATCCTGGGCCCCATGCGCCACAACAACAGAGGCCCTCGCACTGGAACTAGAGCAAGCCCGCACCCAGGACGAGGAGCCCATGCACAGCAGCAAAGACCCAGCACAGCCATCAATAAGTATTCAAAACAAAACTCCCGAACTCCCCACTTAGGATCTGTAATCACTGAGGGTGCTCCCTGGTTACAAGACAAGACGGATCTTCTTATCTTCTGAACCAGGGGAAGAACAACTGTGCAGACACCCAGAGCAAAGACGGTTGCGCAGACATGCTTAAAGAGCAGATCTGCAAACAGTCCTCCCTTCCTTCTTCCCTGCAACAGACGAGGGAACACGCGAAGGAAGCCACACACTGCCCTGCAAAGCTCTGTGGTCAGCTGTCCCGAGGCTCTGAAATTCTTGGTTCATCTCCCAGCTTCCTGGACAGATGGGATATTTAGGCTCTCACTCACCAGCACGTTGACCGTGCAGCTCATGCGGTTTTCTTTGTTCTCATCATGCATGATGGTTCTATAGTCCAGAAGTCTCTCCATTAGGCGCACGACAAGCTTTACGAAAGTCTCTCCCGTTTTGGCGAGGTATTTGTGTTTCCTGCAGTGCTCCAGGAGGCTGAAAAATAATTACACACACCTTGCTAATCACACTCAGAAAAAGAAACTGGACTGAGGTGCAGTTTAAAATATCTTCCATCATTAACACTTTTTAATTATTTCTGGGCTACAAAGTTCATTGTCATCTAATTACGGTCTCTCTGTCTCCATTCTGACATACATCAATCCCACTGTTAATCAACACTCACATTTTATCAAATAACACTTTGTACTGCTCATCGCCTCTGCCTCCTTCCACTTCATGATCCAGCTTGGTGATGATCTCATTTTCAAACTATAATTAAACAGAGGAAGGTAAATAATCAGCATGGTGGGTATCTCATTTCATGACTTGAGCGTCAATAATACATAAATCGCCGACAGATCGTCTTTGGAGAGCTGCCCTGCACCTTTGAAGCTTGATTTTGTTTAAAAGGTGCCCTTCTTGAACCCCTGGGGGTTTCTGATGAGCTCCCATCACAGGGGGAATCTTTCATTTCCCTCCCTGGTGGATGAAGCTTCAATGAATCTTCTGATCCCAGGAGCAAGCGCCAGAGAGAGAAAGACAAGGAAATTGTAAGGGGAAAAAAAAAATCAAGGAGCAACATAGAAAAAAAGTCCCAAACTTCATCTGTATGAACAAGTAACAACTAAAATAGCTCCTCAGTTCCTGGAAAAGAACAGACGCTGTGCCACTTGGCAGTAGAGCTCTCTGCGATATGAAAACAGGCAAAGGGCCGCTTCCCTGCCATGCATCGATGGATCCCAGGGATATAGCTCAGGGTTAAAAACAAGAGGGGCAACGCCTTTAAGTCAGACCAGCAGACACCTCAGTCCCTCCCAAGCCTTTCTTTGAATCCCCCAAAGCTTCTGATTGGATTTCCAGCATATTTTGGTGGGGAAGAACCCTCAGGATTGATGGTCTGTCTGTATCTTGCTTTCAGGACAACTCCAAATTCTGGGGAGGAGCGAATCTCCAAAATGTTTTCACAGAGGTCACGGACTCCGTGGCTGATCAGGCTGGAAATAACTCCTGTGATGGATGTGCCCCCGTCCCCAATCCTCGCAGCTCTGTCCCCATCCCTGTCACAATTCAGAGCCACCTGAATGTGGAGATTCCGGGCAGGTGAGGGTCCCTGCAGTTACTCATGGATGTGGGACAGGTAGGAATGAGAGGCTGCGAGAGCTTTCGTTCCTGAGAGATGAGGCACCCACCCTGAACCCAAAGGAAACAAGGGCTGGATTCAGGGTTCACAAAGCAAGCAGACAGGGCATGTATGTGAGGGTCTCTGGGACCCTCCTTTTACAAAATTGCATTGAAGTAGAGCTGATTTTCATGCTGTGTGGATTTCTGCTGTGCAAGGGGACTCAGCTATATGAGTATATATTCTTTTCCACCTTCTCTTCCGCTGTGGTTTATTGGAGACGACGGAACACAGTCCCCTGTGCTTGCTGTGCATCCACTCTGTATATACCAGTTTGCATCTGCTAACCCCAGACTCCCATCCATCCCTCCCCATCCCTCTCCCGCTTGGCAACCACAAGCCTGTTCTCCTGGTTTGTGAGGCTGTTTCTGTTTTGTAGGTAAGCTCATTTGTGTTATACTTTAGATTCCACATATCAGTGATGTTTTATGATATTTATCTCTCTCTTTCTGACTTACTCCACTTAGTATGATCACCTTTAGTGGAATCCCCTTAAAAAATATACACTCAGACATTGCTTCTCCAGGCAACTAGTCCCCCACTGTTATTGGGATTCCTTAAGAATTTAAGCTGCATGAGAAGACTTTTCTTCTCTATTGGTCTCTGCTGTATTCCCAACCCCTAGGATAGCATCTGGCATGGATGCTCTAATGGGATGAATATGCTGTGTACATATAAATGATTGCATAGAGTTGGTGTTAAATTGGAGCTGGGGAGGACTTAATAGGGCCCCCAAGGAGCGGGCCTGTAGGTTGCTAAGACACTACCTTGGCCACACAAGCCAAGTGTTGAACACACTCATGGTGGTACTTGCAACTGGTCCAGCCAACACCGTCCACCACACGGCGGACCTGGGGCCCCACTGCTGAGTGGCACCTGCAGGGATAGCCCTGTGAAGCAGAAGGCAAGGGGGCTGCTGAGACCCAAGGAGCAGCCTCAAAGCACGACCTCGATCGGAACATGCTGCCTGAAGTCACAATCTTATCATGCTATGGATGAAACAAAGGCTTAAAACAGGACTGGAGACAAGTATTGATTCTTGCTTGACATCAAGGACTTAGCAACATCACAAAAACTGGGACTTCAGTAAATCCCTGCAATTCTCTTCTTGGTCTGCTCCATTGTCTCCTCCCCGCCAGTAAACACCCTCTTTGTTCTGTTGGGCTTAAGAAGTTCAGAGATTTTAGAAACAGTGAAAAAAAAAGATGGTTCTTTCTACTGAAGAAGAAAGAATGAGTTGCATTTTTTTGGTTCACCTGAGATCTCAGGAGAATGATTTTTACTATATAATAACAACTGTTGGATACTAACCCACTATTACTCGTCTCTTTACAGGAAAAAAAACTCTGCAAAAGTGGTTCTTTCTGGAGACCAGCACAAGAGAAATGGCTAGCTACTGGACCAAAAGTTGGCATTTCAAGGCAGCCCCATCTTCCATGATGGCACCATGATGGGGATGCCAGTGATTAAGTGGTGATTGAGTGCTGATTCTTCAGAAGAAGCCATCGTGAGGTAAAATAAGTCTAAATTTAATTAAAACACATGATTTAATTCCACACGTTTAAGGAGCATACAACAAAGAAGGCTTAGAGAGTGAAGAAAAACATACTTCATCCTAACACAGGCAAACACACACCGGCATTTCAAATTGCTCATCACTAGTTAATCAGAAGGTATTTGAATTTAGAGTCTACTTTCTGGAAATGGCATGTTTCTCTGCTTCTCCACAAACCTCACTGCCACAAAACAAGGGCAATAAAGGAAGCTCCAGCTCCCTAAGTAGGCCGCTTATCAAATTTTGACTGATGAATTTAATGTTTTCTAAAAAGAGTGATGAATGATAAGTAAATCAGAAGAACACAGCTGATTCTAATTTCACTAACCTAAAGTCTAAACTCTGTAATTTGCACAAACACCTGGCAACCCTGTTCCGTTTCTCAGCGAGGATTCAGTTCCACAGATCTGCAGCTCAGCCCCAAATTCCAGAGCCTTCATCAATTTCCACCAAATATACTAGCATCAGTTCGCTCCTGTGCTATGAACTGTTATCATAATCAGGATTAAATGATCCTGGCCAAATAAACTGGAGAAAGTACGTTTGCTGAAAGAGCAGGGCTGGTTTTCTAAAAATCATGTTTATTAACTTACTTATAAAGGCATGCTGTCTGGTAGTTTGAACAGGATTCTCTATGCTTGGGATAAAATTAGCAAGAGTTTACTGTGTTGCTCGGAAGGTAACAGAGGCTCACTCATGTGATAAGCAAAATCGTTGTATCATCCCCTCTTTTCTGAAACACTAATATCGCCACAGAAATATCCACAGGGTGTCCAACTTAAAATATTGAACAGAGCGTCTCTAAGCACCCAATACCAGTGGCCCTACGAGAATATGAAACATAAGAGGCCACGTAAAAAACACAGGGCTTTTCAGAAGGTTGCTGTTAAGGTGAACACAGTGAAGCTGAAGGGAGCTATGCTCGGAGGAGTGATGCATGATATTAACATCAACTCAATTAACTTAGAAACAACCACTGCTTTCACCGCTCAGAGCCAATGTGAACCATGAGTTATTGGCTCTAACTTGAGAGATCACGGAATGAAAGGTCTCAGCACAGGATAATCTAAAAGCCAGTTCTCCTTGGTTTGGAATGCATCATTGCTATTGGGGGTTAGACTTACCATTCTTGCTATACTGCATTTATAAATGTATAAAACCAGGCTTGCATTCTCCAGGTATCCAGGGACACGTTTATAGAAGAGATCTTTGGTTATGTCAGAGCAAGGCAGGACCAGGATGGAAGGTTGGAATCAGTAACTCACCACATGGGTCAATAGCCGAGAGAAAGGCGAGCTCCAGGACTACGGGAAGCGAAGCACATTAGCAAAAGGTTCTTAGACCCTTCAAGAAAACCTGAGTGCAGGGAAGCTTTTTCTTACTGCACACTGCTTGCGCTTTGCAGATACTGCATTTTCACTGACTGATGATTTGTGCCTTGAGCATGTCTCTCCGTGCCATGGATCAAATAGCATTTGCTCACTTCTCTGTGTCACATTTTGGTAACTCTTGCAATATTCCAAACCCTCCACCAGCTTTTAAGACTCACAGAAGGCTCAGATGATGGTTAGCATTTTTTAGCAATAAATTTTTTTTTTTACTTTTTCAGCAATAAATTGTTTTTAATTAAGGTATGATCATCGTTTTTTAGATATAATGCCATTGCACATTTAAGAGACTGCTGTATAGTGCAAACACAACTTTTATATGAACTAGGAAACCAAAAAATTCATGTGATTTGCTTTGTTGAGATTTCCCTTCATCATGGTGGTCTAGGAACGAAACCCACAATATCTCCTGGGTCTGCCTGTCGGGCTGCACTTTGTCCTAATTTGTGTTTTTTAGAGCAAAGCATCTCACAAGGTTCTGGAGGTATGACCAAGGTTTTAGACCATCCCCTGGCGTTAGAGAGCTCCAGAAATTAGATTCTCTTTCGTTCTGTGCCCCCAGTGTAACTGTCTAAGCCAACAGCATTGCAGAACCACGCCCTTCTCTTTAGCATGACTAGAAGGCTGGGGTAGGGTGGGTGAAAGTCAGTTAACTGTCTGTGGATCACACGGCCAGGAGGAAGGCACAGGCTTAGCAGACAGCGCCCTGGTCTCCCACACCCTTGGGGCTCCGTGCTTACAGGCTGACACCTGAAAAGTAACTGACGCTCCCCAAATCTGTCACTCAGCCTTCAATCCTTGTGCTCCGACACACCACTGTTTTGAGGTTTATAGCATTCCCTTGGCCAACTGCTCTGTAAACTTAATTACACACTTAATTAGTCTCCGGCACTCCATAGCCCACGTCCTATCAATAAAGTCCCCACATCCCTCTAGATCTAACAAGCAGGCAGCTCAGTGACCTTGAAGCTTCTGTGAAATACCCAGGAAGCTATAGTCAAGCCCCAGACCTGCAGCAGCCTGGTAGGAGACTGTCTGCTGCGTGGCCACACCTGGCGACACCTCGGACAGGTGCATCTGCGTCCCTCTGCTCCACAGCACAGACCGGGGACTGCCCTCGGGGCTGTCTCCATTGATAGTGAACCCCAGGAGCAAGCCTGCACATAAGTCCTGTGGGTTACAGGAGATTATGGGCGTCTAGGCAGATCTTTCGGAGAAGGCAATGACACTCCACTCCAGTACTCTTGCCTGGAAAATCCCATGGGCAGAGGAGCCTGTAGGCTGCAGTCCATGGGGTTGCAAAGAGTCGGACACGACTGAGTGACTTCACTTTCACTTTTCACTTTCATGCATTGGAGAAGGAAATGGCAATCCACTCCAGTGTACTTGCCTGGAGGATCCCAGGGACGGGGGAGCCTGGTGGGCTGCCGCCTATGGTGTCGCACAGAGTCGGACACGACTGAAGCGACTTAGCAGCAGCAGCAGGCAGATCTTTGGGCTTCCCAGGTGGTGCTAGTGGTGAAGAACCTGCCTGCCAATGCAGGAGATGTAAGAGATGTGGGTTCGATCCCTGAGTCGGGAAGATCCCCTGGAATAGGAAATGGTAACCCACTCCAGTATTCTTGCCTGGAGAATCCCAGGGACAGAGGAGCCTGGTGGGCTGCCATCTATGGGGTTGCACAGGGTCAGACACGACTGAGGCGACTTATCAGCAGTACCAGCCAGTATTCTCACCTGGGGAATCCAATGGAGAGAAAAGCTTGGTGGGCTACAGTCCAGGGGTCACAAAGAGTCAGTTCAATTCAGTTCAGTTCAGTCGCTCAGTCATGTCCAACTCTTTGCGACCCCATGAATCGCAGCACGCCAGGCCTCCCTGTCCATCACCAACTCCCGGAGTTCACTCAGACTCACGTCCATTGAGTCCGTGATGCCATCCAGCCATCTCATCCTCGGTCGTCCCTTTCTCCTCCTGCCCCCAATCCCTCCCAGCATCAGGGTCTTTTCCAATGAGTCAACTCTTCGCATAAGGTGCCCAAAGTACTGGAGCTTCAGTTTTAGCATCATTCCTTCCAAAGAAATCCCAGGGTTGATCTCCTTCAGAATGGACTGGTTGGATCTCCTTGCAGTCCAAGGGACTCTCAAGAGTCTTCTCCAACACCACAGTTCAAAAGCATCAATTCTTCGGCACTCAGCCTTCTTCACAGTCCAACTCTCACATCCATACATGACCACTGGAAAAACCATAGCCTTGACTAGACGGACCTTAGTCGGCAAAGTAATGTCTCTGCTTTTGAATATACTATCTAGCTTGGTCATGACTTTTCTTCCAAGGAGTAAGCGTCTTTTAATTTCATGGCTGCAGTCACCATCTGCAGTGATTTTGGAGTCCCCCAAAATAAAGTCTGACACTGTTTGTACTGTTTCCCCATCTATTTCCCATGAAGTGATGGGGCCAGATGCCATGATCTTCGTTTTCTGAATGTTGAGATTTAAGCCAGCTTTTTCACTCGCCTCTTTCACTTTCAACAAGAGGCTTTTTAGCTCCTCTTCACTTTCTGCCATAAGGGTGGTGTCATCTGCATATCTGAGGTTATTGATATTTCTCCCAGCAATCTTGATTCCAGCTTGTGTTTCTTCCAGTCCAGCGTTTCTCATGATGTCCTCTGCATAGAAGTTAAATAAGCAGGGTGACAATATACAGCCTTGATGTACTCCTTTTCCTATTTGGAACCAGTCTGTTGTTTCATGTCCAGTTCTAACTGTTGCTTCCTGACCTGCATACAGATTTCTCAAGAGGCAGGTTAGGTGGTCTGGTATTCCCATCTCTTTCAGAATTTTCCACAGTTTATTGTGATCCACACAGTAAAGAGTCAGATATGACCAAAGCAACTTAGTATGCACACACACAGGCATCTCTTTGCTTGAAAGCTTTTATAATATTAATACGATTCAGTGTCATCAGAACTCTCAGAGTCCAAGGTGTTAGTTTCCATGACCTCTTGGACACCTTTTGAGTCTAGGTTTCAGTGAAATGAAAGCCTAATTTGGGGGCCATATTTCCCCTCTAAGCATTCAAAACAACAGAATCAAGTATTATTTTTTAAATGAAAGCAAGAACAAAGCAATCAACAAAATCCCAATGAACTGAAGAATAAAAAAAAAATCACCACCGAACATATTCATATTCATATTACAGTGCAAACTACATGGGCTTTGCCACCAAGAGGCAGAAGCTGCCAACACCCACTTGGGTTATTCAATTATTTGCTTAAGGTAACCAGCCCTGGCCTTCCCTGGTGGCTCAGAGGTTAAAGCGTCTGCCTCCAATGTGGAAACTCGGGTTCGATCCCTGGGTCTGGAAGATCCCCTGGAGAAGGAAATGGCAACCCACTCCAGTATTCTTGCCTGGAGAATCCCACGGACAGAGAAGCTTGGTAGGCTACAATCCACGGGGTCACAGAGTCGGACACGACTGAGTGACTTCACTACTATCCACTATAACCAGCCCTGGCAGCAAGAAGAGATTATTCAAACAGGAATTTGCAACATTTAGGACACAGAGATTACTCATGTTATAATTTTTTTACAACTAAATAGGAATTTCTGGAAGTCTTGGAGCATTTTGCTGACCCTCAGGAAGAGAACAGAAAATAGCTCTGTGACGGAAAACACTATTTTGCTGTGGAGTCTTTTCCATCTCATTTTCATTAATGGTTGAGAGCCCACATGGCCATTTGCTACAATTCTTAGCTGTTAGTTCTGTATTTTCCAAAGATAGAAGGAATGGAATTCTTCAAAAAAAAAGGTGCCAAGGGAGAATTTAAAAGGTATGCTTTTCTTCTGGATCAAAATCTAGTGAGGCTGAGGCTCAGAATGTACTCATTTGGGGGGCAGGGTCTGGTGGCTCAGACAGTAAAGAGTCTGCCTGCAATGTGAGAGACCTGGGTTCAATCCCTGGGTTGGGAAGATCCCCTGGAGAAAGGAATGGCAAGCCACTCCTGAATTCTTGCCTGGAGAATCCCATGGACAGAGGAGTCTGGTGGGCTACAGACCATGGGGTCCCAAAGAGTTGGACACGACCAAGTGAATAACACTTTCACTTTTACACTTTCTCCTCGAGATAGGGGAGGGGTTAGTTAAGGCTCATCTTTGCAACCCCACAGACTGTAGCCCGCCAGGCTCCTCTGTCCATGGGATTCTCCAGGCATGAATACTGGAGTGGGTTGCCATTTCCTCCTTCAGGGAATCTTCCTGGCCCAGGGACTGAACTTGTGTCTCTCACGTCTCCTGCATTGATAGGCGGGTTCTTCATCACTAGCGCCACCTGGGAAGTCGGTTGCCAAGCCCTCCTCAGGGGCTCTTCCTGACCCAGGGATCAAACCCATGTCTCCTGCATGTCCTGCATTGCTGGCAGATTCCTTACCCCTGAGCCATCAGGAAAGCCTGCCTGCCGACATGAAGCAGATTATCTTCTAGGTGAGAAGGATTTCTATGCAAGGCCACTTGGTACATATGTAAGCCTCCTAGTTCAGATGCTCCTGTCTTGTCCAAGCTCTTCCACGACAGATCAGATCACGTGTACCTGTTAGGACCTGCCCAGAGCCAGTGGTATCAAGTTCAGGAATTGTCTGCAGCCATCGAAAGAGGGTCCCAGGCTACCAGGAGGGCATGTGAACCCATAACTCCAGGCCACCCTATCCCACCTCCATACCATCTTATCCCAACTCCACGCCAGACCTCCCAGTGCATGAACATTGGGTATAAGCAACACCTAGGACACAGAAAAGGGGACACTTATTTTGAAAGAAGATTCATGCTCCTTCTTGCAGAAATGAAGACAAGGAAGAAGTAGACTCTTGGGGAATTGTATGTGTTAGAACATTCTAATGAAATACCTTCCACTACCGCTGGAGACCCTAGGAGCAACAGCCGTGGGGAACTTTTTAAAAAAAACCAACGCGTAAGACATGCTTTTGAAATTCCAGTGATGGTGTGAGGCAGTTTAAATTTGCGTGAAAGGGCAGGTATTTCTTCTGAATGCAGCAGGCCACTTCTCCGCTGCAGCTGTAAGTATGTGAAACAACTGCTCACGGCGCATAGTTAACAGGAGGGTCTGAACAGCCCCATCTGAAAGCTACAGCAACCTCTCAAAAAAGAGGCTCTGTCATATGCTCAAAACAGTGAAGTTTTGTAAAAATGAAAAACCTTCATGCCTTCCCCTCACTCCATTTGGTTTGCACATCTGCTATGAACGCAGAGCCAATTTAAGCCTTGTTGATGTGACTAATAAGGTTAGGTAATTGAATTGGTGGCAGATTAGACAGCAGCCAGCCAGCCCTGTCCTAGAAGCTCCCTGGATGGGGAGGGGGAGGGGGCAGGGGCAAGGCATGCCCCTGTGTGCACCTGCCAGCTAAACATATTCCCCAACATCACCGACAAGGAAAAGAGGGCAGGCCCTGTGCTTCAGGAGAGGGGCCACTGGAGGACGAGAGTGGAACCTAGGACAGAGAGGAGTCTGAAAAGATACGGCGAGTGGAGAGATGACGCTGTGGTCCAGGAGAGCCTGGAATGGGGGGCAAGGGGAGCAGATGGACCCCGCAGCTGAGACAGAGGAGGAACCATAAGCCATGGCAACCCACCAGCGAGGCCAAGAGAGCAAGAGGCCGGGCTGGTGGAATGGGACCCGTGAACCGGATGACAAGCAGCCTGGCAGGAACCAGGGCCCTGGGGAAGCAGCAGATTTGGGAAGGATGACAGGCCCTGGGGCATCCACACGCCGTTTCCTGCAGGATGGCTGAGATAGGTCAGTAGAAAATCTGAGCTGTCCCAATGGAAAAGGAAATTGATCATTTCCCAATTGACAAGACCAGATTACTTTAGCAAAGAGATTTTTTTTTCACTAGTTTTTTTTTTTTTCCCCCTGATTTTACTTTCAGGGTGTCTTATCACCCGTCTGTGAAGGTACAAACAGAAGATAATATAAATGAACAAATGGTCAAGGATCCTTGACCGAAAACTCATGGCCTGGGCATGCGGCTCTGAGTTTGACAGGGATGGAGCCTGCATCCGCTGCAGTGGAGGCTGAAGTCTGGACCACCAGGTAAAACCCCTACATGTACCTTTAGGAATTTCATCTGTCTCACTGCACAGGCAAAAACATCAAGGCACACACTTAGAAGCAGAAAGGCAAAGACTTTAGACTTAAAAATAAGGTAACTCAGCACGAAGCAGCCAGTCAGAAATTAACAGTAAGGTCTGATCAAACCCTCTACTGTACCTTTGAGGGAGGGTGAAAGAATTTTACCCAGTTTTAATGTGTAAGTAAATCCAGATAAAAGTAACTGAAAGCTAAAAACAAAGAGCAATGCTCCATAAAGCTGAGAGCAGTCCTCCTTAGAACGACAGGCTTCCTCCACAAGGAAAGCCTAGGACTCTTCCCTCTTAAGATGTAGGGAAGTGTTTTCCATATTCACCACATACAACTGCAGAACTATCTGTGAGACCTTCTCAAGAGGACACACCATAGCACCTTGAGAAAGGGGCTTGTGTCCAAACCGCTTACCGCACACTCGCGTCCTTACCATCTGGAAGCTTCGTGTGGAGTGGAATTCACACTGCATCATGTCGAAGAAGATGGGGATGGTGGCTTTGCGAAGCTCTGTCTCTGGAATCAGCGTCATTTCCAACATGGGCCCGACCATCTCTGGAATGAACTTGATCTTGTGTTGACCTTGAATAAAGAAATGCATTATTCAACAATTTTTTTTTAAAAAAGGACTCTGAAATGGGCTTCAGTGGACAAAACAAAACCACACAGATCACTATGATTTTGAAGGCCAGGATCTGGAGAATATATATCCATTTCTCATCCACAGGCAACAATTTTGAATGTGTCCAGCCTGTAGTATAAGAAGTGGACCGTATTGCAAATTTAAGTAAAGCTATTAAAAAAATCCATCGAGTACAGGGCCTGCAGTCATGGTTTGTCTGTTACAGACAATAAACGCCATTTCACAAATAGAGAGTTACATCACACACATAAGAGGCATGAGCTGCCAGTGTGTACCCAGATTTGTAAAGAGCAGGGCTGGGAGATGGGACACTGGGCATCTCACTTTGAAGATAATGAACAAGAGTTGATAAAGTGAAGGCAGATAGGGTAGATGGTCTCTTGGGCCCTCTCTGTCTGCAACATCATTTGAAAAACAGTTTACTATTTGGAACTTCTGTAAATAATGTTGAGTGATTTCTGTAACCTTCTGAACGACTGCAATCAAAGAAAGCAATGCCAGACCTCAGAATATGAAGCTGTGAAAACAGAAAGGACTCTGGTTTTTTTTGACTAACGATGTGATCGGAAAATGCTTGTTTATTTATTTTTAATATTTATTTATTTGGCTCCGTCGGGTCTTAGCGGAGCAGGTGGGGTCTTCATCACGTCATGAGGGATCTTTCGTTGCCGCTGCGGCGCCCAGGTTCAGTAGCTGAGCATGCTGGCTTAATTGCTCCATGGCATGTGGGATCTTAGTTTCCTGATCAGGGATCAAACTTGTGTTCCCTGCATTCGAAGGTGGATTCTTAACCACTGGACTGCAAGGGAAGTGCCCAAAAATGCTTATTTAAATAACTCCTTTATCTTATATCTCACCTATCTTGTCCAGATATAATTTTTTAAAGCATCAGATTATAATACTCATTATGATTCACAGGGCAATCATATTTGCTTAAAAACAACTTTTGAGAAACCTTCTCAAATACTATTGCCCCATGACTAATAATGAATATTACAGTATTAGCTGACATTTACTAAGTATGACTACAAGACAAGCCTCATGGAAAGAGCCTCACTGATTCTCAACATCATTTTGTGAGATGGCGACCACGCCTCCTTCAATTTTAAAAACTGAGCTTTAAAAAAAATTTAATAGACTTTATATTTGATAGCAAAACTGAGCAGAAGGTACGAAGATTTATCTTACATTCCCACCTCATTAGCACCACCCTCTCCCAGGGTGGGGGCCATTCTGAACTCTGTTTTACAGACAAAGAGTCTGCAGACTTCCCTAACCAGCATGCTGTCCACTGGAAATAGGAGGGCAGGATGGGAACCCGGGTCTGGGATGCTGAAGCCTCGGCCGTGTCGCTCATTCCCTGCCTTCTTGTCACGGCATGTTTCCAGGGGAGTGGCACTCGCCGACCCTCCGTAAGAGAAAGGACGCTGGGCTGCCCACAGCGCTCCCTTGTCTGTCTGCTCTAACAATTACCCAGGGGCTGGGAGCTCCCTGGCGATCCAGTGGTTATGATGGTTTGCACTGCTGTGGTCCTAGGTTCAATCCCTGGTGCGGGAACTAAGACTTGGCTGCACAGCCAAACAAAACAGACAAACACAGATGAAGCGGACAAGGGCCTGTCATCTTCTCTAGCATTACTGGAGTAACACCTTCTAAAGTGTGTCCCTCAGAAAGTAGAAACTGGCTTCTTCCAGGTTCCAAACCTGTTTATTTTTCTATTTCAATTACTTTCTTGGAAATGTTGGTATCATACCTTTTGAGGCCTCTGCTTTCGACTGCTAATTCAAAAATCTCAGTTTGTTTTTTGTTTTCTTTTCATTTTTTGCTGCCATTTTGCCTCCCCTGGGCAGTGGCTCCTAAACCTTGCTGGACCTAAACTCCTGAGGGCTGGGAGTGATGAGGGTAAGCTTCCAGAGAACTTGCAGTGATAAGAGGCCAGCAGAGGGAAGGAACTGGGAGACCCCCTTCGTCCCCACCCATGTCTGGAAAGAAGATGCTGGAAACCTCATTTCCAAAAAAAGGAGGCGCTTGTCTTATGTGAGATGACATAATTAAATTTAGAGGCAGGGTTATCCAGTAAGAGGTCTTTTAAAATTCCTGCCTTCTTATCTTTAATTTCAGAATTTCTGATTTATTTTTATTTCACTCCATTATAATTTATATCATTTCTTTCCAACATATAATAGAAGAATGCATAAGAGTTAAATGCTTGAATGAATTATTTGCAACATTATGCTATTAAGACTTGTAGTTTACCCAGAGTTAATCAATATTACTAATATTTTTACATAATCTGGAAATGGAATGGATACAATAAATAATTTAGCTTTCCTTAGAACTCAGCTAATACAGATTTCAAAAAAAGAGAACCATTACACGAATTTGGCTATTGTAAATGAAGACCCTTAACAAAACGTATAATCCTCATAAGTGGCCTAAATGAAATGTATTCTGAAATTTGTACTGAGTGGACATATACACAATATGTGACATTCAACAAGGAATCTGAATACTACTAAAATCTTACTAAAAAAGTCTTATTAACCTCTACTAAATAAATAGTACTTTGACTAAAGCTCTAATATAATGTGATTTTCATCACTTCCCCCAAAGCTTATTGTTTCTGAAAGGCATGTAACTGAGGCAAAGCATTCTCTCAAAAATGCTATTAATTCTGTCTCTCAGGTGTCATTTCTCTTGTATTATGTCTAAAAAAATGCCAGAGCCAGTGTTTCAGAAGACAGATGCTGGTGACAGAGAGGTGTTCACCAAGCACAACTGCAGTTTCACAGAGGACCGTGGCACCGACAGTCTTTACTGCCCCAGGCTGGGAGGAGAGGATAGATAGGATAGCAACAAGTGGTTGTGAACACAGGGATTGGAAAAGTATGTTCCAAGAACAACGGTGTCTCCAATTTCACTGTAATTGTTACAGTAATACTCTCTGATCGTTACTCCTCCTATTAATGCAGGACCCACTGGCTGGGCACCAGTGATGAGCCTCAGCCACAGTGAGGTCCTAGAGTTGAGCCTTGGAGAACCAATGGTCCTCAAGATGAGAGAGCGCTGGAGGCAATGCTCCAGTATTCATCTTTTTTTTTCCTTTCCCCTCTTGTTCTGGCATTTGCATTATGGATTTCCCCTGGAGCATCTCTTGTTCAAATTTAATGATGAAATCAGGCTTGGAATCGATGGGGATCAAGGTGACTCTTGAACTGTAGACTTTAAGAAAAAGAGGACTTATTTTTCTGTTTGAATCCTTTTGAGACAAAGGAAGAACATGGTAATCATTGGATCACAGTGGGACTCTTTCACCTCTGGTCGCCTCTGCCAGACTCCTGGTTTGTTGCTGTTGTTTGACACCCAAGGGCTGCAGCCCTCCAGGTTCTTTTGTCCTTTACTATCTTCCGGAGTTTGCTCAAATTTGGGTCCAAAATTCCTGGTTACCACCTCCTAATTCTTAAAACCCCACCGGGAGTCTTTCTTCTCCTGACAAAACATGGAGCTTATTCTTTGGGAACCAGACTGCTCTGTCTCAGGGAGGGGCTGGCTTCTGCCTCCTCCCCCCCGGGATGTCTGGAAGATCTCTTGACGATCACGAGTGTTCAGAAATCCGGGACATTACATGTTAAACATTGTTTAATTCTGGGAAAATCTTCAGATACACAAGGGTAGACAAGAGCCAAAATGTCCTCAACATGTCAAACAGATTCCTCCCCACTGTATATGGGTTTTAATGGGAAACACACAATTTTTCCAAGTCTCCAAAAACACCCGGAAGGGAATCTCAGCATGACAAAAACCCCAGGCCCAGCCTGGCAAATAAAGATCTCTCTGCTAGCACAGTTGTCCTGGCCAGATCCCAGCGACTGTGGCTCCAGGGTGCTGTATGTAATAAACAAAATGTAAATCGAGGTGAGAAAGGCAAAAGGGAGAGGGGGCCTCTGTGGGCTGCTGCATGGAGCGCGCTTTGATAAATAACTGAAGAGCTGGGTAAATAAGCACATTTCTCCCCCTTTTTGGGGGAGAGAGTCTGCCTTTGATTTCTCCTTTTGCACTCAAAATATGACAGGTATGAGAGGAAAAAAAAAAAAAAGAAAGAACCAGGACATGCTGCTCGGTCCCACGGGGCAGCGCTGTCGGTACTTGCATGAAATTCGGGAACAGAGACCCCGGATCCTTGCTCTGAAGCTTGCTCTGTACGGAGGCAGGTTCTGAGTCACGCACACGGCACACAAGACTAAAGGAAAAAGACTTCAGGGTGTATTTGGCTCTGGGTGACAGGTAAGTAATTACAAGAGGATGAATATATCTGACTTGTGTTTTGTTTTGTTTTTTTTTCTCGGTGGAGCTGGCTAGATCAGAATGCCAACATGGTCCCAAACCTGAACCCTTGAAAAAAAAAATTTTATAGATTGTGTACATCTTGGGAAACTGAAACGTGCTATCGTAAATATCTAGAGCGGTGGCCTCAGCAGTGACACTTGGCAGGCAGGCTCCAACACGTCAGATTCACAACAGCAAAGAAAGAGCCAGGGGGCCGGAGGTGACCCCATGGAGTGACCTCACTGTGGTGACCCCCAGAGCTGGCCTTAGCCATTGGGCTGCTTGGGCCCGACCTTGTGAGCAGCTGATATGCTTATTATTCTTTAAACGTTCAAAAATAATTATTATTTTATAAACACAGAACCCAGTCACGTGGGTTGATGATTATTCTTTCTGGTACCATATTCCTGGCCTTCATGGATCACGGTCATGGCTTAGGTTTACACTTGACCTCCTGGCTGCTTCTTTTGCAGAGTCAAAGGTCCCAGGTGAAAAGCTGCCAAACACAGCTCTGATGTGTGAATCACTGTATTCCAATCAGCAACGGACAGGGAAGAACTGGACACATTCTCTCTTAATGGCATCATTTACACTGCAAATCAAAAGTCTTCCTTACTCGCTCAACTCAGCCTGCTTGTAGCAAAAGGACAGGTGATGTTAAGACAGCCCACCGTGCCGACCGGCGGGGCCTTCGTGAAGACGACCTGGAGATGGCTTCACAGAGGCGCTCAGACTTCCCCGGGGCCATCTCACCTTGCTTCACTGAGATCACACAGAGCACGTGAGCAGTCAGTTTCAAACAGTGATCAATCTCAGGGATTCCGGAGATGACCTCGAAAACACTTTTGAGTTAAAAAAAAAAAGAAAGACCACCCAAGTGTCAGGAGTGCCCATTGGTCTGCTCAGCCAGGGCCTGAGCTGGCTTTTGGAGGCTCCCTCTGTGCCAGGAAGGGGTCCTTCAGTTGAGGGCCAGAGAGAAGGAGGCAGTCCTGGGTGAGCTGAGCTGAGACAGCAGCTACTAATCAAACAAGAAGGAAGCATTTCAGAGTGTTAATAACCTGTCTGAGTATCTACCAGGGTGGCCATCTCTTCTTTTTTTAAATGAAAAAAAGACTATCAAGGCATTTTGGAAGGAAGCATTTGAAAACACACCTGGAACTGTCTTTTCAGGGAAAACAGACTAGCTCCCAGTTTGGACTCTAGAGTTGACACTGGATAATTCATAAGAAGGTGCTACCACTCTCTCAGGAAGGGCTGGGGTGAAAGGTGAGTTCAGAGAGGGCCCTGGTGCAGAAGCACGTTGGGTGCCCACTGTCAGCCCAGCCACAGAAGGTGGAACCCACAGCATACTTGGACCCTGGCATCTGGAAAAGCCCCTGGCTTCCACTTCTCCAGCCAGGAACAACTCCCTCATCCCTGCCTGCCCTGCCCTGCCCCTCCCTCGAATGGGGCTGTCTGCGGAACTTTCCTGGCAGGAGGCCCGAAGTCTCTGACCTGCCAGGAAATATGACGGACGCGCCCGTCAGAGCCAGATCAGTTAGAATGAACCATGAGAAGGCTTCCTCCCTATCCGAGGAGCCTGAGCTTTTCCCTACTGAGATCATCATACATATATATATATATAAAACAAGAATTACTGAACTTCAGGCTTGGAAGGCTCTTGGAAGCTTCTGTCCAACCTCTTTACCTTCCAGCCTAGAAAGCTAAGTGAGGAGAGCCCTGTGAGTCACGTGACAGAGGCCACGCAGCCAGGCAGGGTCCAGGCAGGACGGGGGCTGGGAACTCGGGGTGCCTGCGTGCTCCCCAGGGACGGCAGGAAGGTCAGGAACAGGACAGAGCCTGGAGGGCTGGGAACTCGGGGTGCCTGCGTGCTCCCCGGGGACGGCAGGAAGACCGAGGACAGGACAGAGCCTGGAGGGCGGTGTGCTGGGGATGTAGCCAAGGTCTTTCACTCCGAGAGCCAGTACTTTGATTCTGGATGTTTAAGCTGCTTACAGGGTCCCCCAGCAACTCCAGGGCTCACACTCATACATGCACCACACTGGCTAACATTTTAATAGAGAATTTCTTTGTTATATTAATTCTCTTATTAATAAAGTTGCTTCCATTGTGCTAATATCATTTTACTTCTCTTCTTTGTTGCAGAGTACAACAAGATGAGATGTTCCTTCTTCAATTTTTCCACGTACAACACAGCAGCATTAATTGTATGTTAATATATACAACAGCGGATCTCCAGAACGCACGCATCATGCAAAAATGAAACATTTCAGCTTCTGATCAGCACCTCCGTGGCTCCCCCGGCTGACCCCTGCCCCTAGCAACCACCCCTCTGCTCTCTGCTCTAAGGAGTGTGACTCCTTTAGAGACCTCATGTAAGAAGACTCATGCGGTGTTTGTCCATCGGACTGGCTTCAGTTCAGTTCAATTCAGTCGGTTCAGTCGCTCAGTCGTTTCCAACTCTGCGACCCCATGAATTGCAGCTTATTTCACATCTAACAACGGTCTTCAGGGTCTTTCTTCCCTTTGCATATGACAGGACTTCTCTCTCTTTTAAGACTGAACAGTATCTCATCGTACAAACATACATTGCACGTTTCCTTCACCGGTTCTTCCATCGGTGGACGTACAGGTCTCTTCCGCACCTGACTGCTCGGAACAGGGTTGCAGTTAACACGGGACTGCGCCTTACCAGATTCTGATTCCAGTTCATCAGGATACGCAACCTGGACTAAGATCGCTGGAGCGTGGGACCCTTCTGTTTTTAATTTATTGGGTGGGGAACCTCCATGCTGTTTTCCATAGCGGGTGCACCATTTTACAGTCCCATCAGCTGTGGACAACTGTCCCAAATTCTCTACCTCCTTGCAAACATGTGTTTCTCTTTTTTCTTGTTGTTTTGTTTTTAAATAACAGCCATCCAACTGGTGTAAGGCGATGGCCCACTGTGGTTTTGATTTGCATTTCCTCGAAGACTCGTGATGTTGAGCATATTTTCATATACCTACTGGCCATCTGTCTGTCTTCTTGGGAGAAATGTCTATTTAAGTCGTTGGATCATTTTTTAATTGGTTTATTTGCATTTGTTTGTATTTTTGCTATACAATTGTAGGAGTTTCTCAAATATTGTTGATATTAATCCCTTATCAGACCTGGGGTTGAAAAATTTATTCCCCACTTCATAGGCTATCTTCTCATTCTCCGGTTCCCTTCCTCTGCTATGTAAATGCTTTTAAGCTTGATGTAGACTACTTGACCTTTTGGTGTCATTTCCAAGAAATCATTGCCAAGGCCAATGTTAAAAAGTTCTTCTCCTATGGTTTCTTTTAGGAGTTTTGTGGTTTCAGGCCTTATGTTTAAGTCTTTAGTGCATTATGAGTTGATTTTGGTGTATTTTATTCCTAAATGTTTTATTTATTTTTATGCTATTACAAATGGGATTGTTTTCTTAATTTTTTTACAGATAGTATGTATAGAAATGCAACCTTTTTTTCCTACGTTGTATCCTGCAACTTTCCTGAATTTATTAGTTCTAATACTTTTTGGTGGAGTGTTTAGGGATTTCTACATATATGATCATATCATCTGCAAACAGATAATTTTACTTCTTCCTTTCTGATCTGGGTCCTTCTTACTGCTTTTTCTTACCTAAGTGGTCTGGCTAGGACTTCCAATATTAGATTAAATAGAAGGGGTGAGAGTAAGCATCTTGTCTTATTTCCAACCTTAGAGAAAAGTTTTCAGTTCCTCAACATTGAGTATATTAGTTGACAATATATTTCCATTATTAAGTTACATTCCTTCTCTACCAAGTTTGTTGAGTTTTTAGCACAAGAGTTTTGAATTTTGTCAAATGCTTTTTCTGCATCTATTGAGATAATCTTACTTATCATCCTTCATTCAATCAATGTAGTATATCACTTTAACTGATTTTCATGTGGTGAATCATTTCTGCATCTCAGAGATAAACCTCCCTTGATCCTGGGGTGTGACTCTTTCAGTGTGCTGTTGAATTTGGCTTACTAGCATTCCAGTCCCATCACTTCATGGGAAATAGATGGGGAAACAGTGAAAACAGTGTCAGACTTTATTTTTCTGGGCTCCAAAATCACTGCAGATGGTGACTGCAGCCACAAAATTAAAAGACGCTTACTCCTTGGAAGAAACTCCGAGGAAAGCTGAAACTCCAGTACTTTGGCCACCTCATGCAAAGAGTTGACTCATTGGAAAAGACTCTGATGCTGGGAGGGACTAGGGGCAGGAGGAGAAGGGGACGACTGAGGATGAGATGGCTGGATGGCATCACTGACTCCATGGGCGTGGGTCTGGGTGAACTCTGGGAGTTGGTGATGGACAGGGAGGCCTGGTGTGCTGTGACTCATGGGGTTGCAAAGAGTCAGACACGACTGAGCGACTGAACTGAACTGAACTGAGCATTTGGTTTACGATTTTTGCATCTGTGATCATCAGAGATGGTACCTATACTTTCTTTCTTTGCAGTGTCTTTGACTCTGGCATCATGGTAATGCTCATGTCATGAAATGAGTTTGGAAGTATTCTCTCTTCTTCAGTGTTTTGCAAAAGTCTGAAAAGGATTGGCATTCATTCTTTTTAAAATGTTGGGTAGTATTTACCAGTGAAGGTATCTGGTCCTGGACTTTTTGTTATAAGATGATTCTCTTTACTCATTATTGGTCTGTTCAGACTTTCTATTTCTTCATACTTCAGTCTTGGTAGGTTGTATATTTCTAGGAATTTACCCATTTCTGCTAGATTATTCAATCTGTTGCCATATAATTGTTCACGTTGTCTCATCTGATCGTTTTTATTTCTGTGGCATCAGTGTTAATATTTTCTTTTTCACTTATGATTTTATTTATTTGTGTCTCCTTTCCTTTTTTTCTTAGTAATACAGCTGAAGGTTTATCAATTTTGTTTATCTGTTCAAAACCCCAACTCTTAATTTCATTGAATTTTTCTATCCTCTATTTTGTTTATTTGTGCCCTAATCCTTATTATTTCCTTCCTTCTGCAGACTCTAAGTTTTTGTTTGTTTTTTTAAGGTCCTTGAAGTGTAACGTTGCGCTGTTTAGTGGAGATTTTTCTTGCCAGCACCATAGATCATGGACCTAACTGACACAGACAGAGCATTTCACCCAGCAGCTGCAACAGAATACACATTTCTCCCAAGTGCACAAGGAGCATTTGTTAGGTCACAAAACCACTAACAAATTCAAGAATATTGAAATCATACCAAGTATCTTTTCCTACCACAATAGAGTAAAGCTAGAAATCAATAACAGAAGGAAAACTGGAAAGCTCATAAGCACATGGAAGTTTAAAACCACACTCCCGAACAACCAATGGGTCAAAGAAGAAATCAAAGAGGAAATAAAAAATTATCTCGAGACAAATGAAAAAAGAAAACACAACATACCAACACTTGGCGAGGCAGCAAAAGCAACACTAAGAGGGAATTATAGTGAGAAAGGCCTGTGCCATTTCTTATCTCCAACACACATAGCCCTGGTCGTTTTGACTGCACAAGTACTCATCCTACCACCACTGAAAGACAGAGCCCAGTTTCGAGCTGGCAAATAAACCCCTTTGAAGGTAGATTATGTGAAACTGAAGACAGTAAGTGATGGCGTGCATACCCGCAGGATGAGCATACCAGTAGGATGAGCTACATGGTTGGATTCATGGAAAAAGCAGGAATCGGTAGCGACACCCAGGAGCAAGCGTTCCGAGGCAGAGTTGCGCTCGCCTGACACGAGAGGCCGCGCTGCTGACTTTTCTTCTCCTCCACAATCAGACTTGCTTCCCTTTACTGAGGTCTCCCATCTCTTACTCCCTGAAAGCACTGACTGCAGTAGCCAGGAGTTGTCCGGATTTTTAAGATACCCGCCTCACTGCCCACCACTGACTCACGAGGTTCCCCGCGATGCCCTGAAATCCCAGTTACTCACCGAGATTGTACCACATGTCCCTGATCTCGAAGCCAATCTGTCTCCGCATATCGCCGTACCTAAAAACCAGCAACAGGAAAAGCACTGAGTCACTCCACGCAGCACTGGAACATCAGGCTTGGACTATTTTTATTTATCTTTACCTTTGGCTGCACCATGCGGCAGAAGGACCTGAGGTCCCCAGTCAGGTTTTTGAACCTGTGACCCCTGCCCTGGAAGCGTAGAGCCCTAACCTACTGGGCTGCCAGGGAAGTCCAGACTTGGATTATTCTTACGTGCAATGAACGTCTCCCATCCCTGAGGCCGATAAAGAGCGTGTCAAAGCATCAACTTCTGCCCCCGAAAGGAATTGCAGGAGGAGGAATTCAGCTGAAAACCTCACTTTCCCATCACCACAGATTACATAAGGGCCTCTCCTCTGTGGGAACGTGGGGGGAGACGGTGTAGAGAAATTCCTTTCCTTTCTTCCATCTCTCCTGGCAGGAGAAAGAGAACCAGGTCCCTGGCCCAAGGGGCAGTTTGCTTGGCATGCATATCCTTAGCATCTAGGCACAGACACCAGATGAAATTGCACAGCCCGGCACACAATAAACAGGCCTCCCATGTTAAATGAAGCCCTGGAGTCTTAGGCAATCAGACCCGGGAAGGCCTCTTCCGTGGAGCTCCCAGTTCCCATCCTTCTTCATCATTTGCAATGTAAGGAAGGACTTAACACCAAGAGATGCCAACAAACATTTCCCCCGCCCCTGCCCATTTTTGTTTACCCCGGGAAAATAAATGCTAATTTTCTTCCCAGTGGGTCAGCAGAGGGGGTGTGTGTTTCATGAATAAACAGAATTTGATGCTTCAGAAGATAAACCTTTATTAGGTTGTGAGCAATTTAACGTTTCCCTTTATTGCCTAAGGAAAAGGCTGATTATATTAAAAATAATAATTTGCAAAATTATCCCACAGTGTTGCAGCGTCGCAGCTGTGGATTGTCAGCTGACATGGGAAGAAAGCTCAGATTACGGATGACCGAGCTGTGACTCCAGAGGCAGAGATCGCGCTGGCACCTCAACAGCCCCAGCCGGTGCCACCTGTCATCAGAGTCTCATGTGCCCGAAGCACCTGCCTGTCACTTTCGGCAGGAAAGGACTACAGACCCTGTGATCATCACAACCAAGAAGGATAAACAAACCCGGCAGCTCCCCTTGGAGAAGTCAACCTTGGGAACATCCCAGTCGGACAGGTGCCTGGAGGCTGTACACGTGGAGAAACTGATCAGAGCGGGCAGTGTTACCGCCCTTCCTCCGAGGTGAATGCAGCACTGCCCAGTGACTGAGGCGGGTCAATTCTCTCTCTCAGTGAGAGGGGGGCTCTGCCGGGTCTGCACCCACCACCAAGATACAGTGAGCAGGGACCCCGGCCACCCTTCGGTACCTAGCTGGCACCCCAAAGCACCCCAGGGACACATGATCTGAGCACTGGTAAGGTGCGCTTCCTTTTGAGGCTCAGAGAGCTGCTTTTCGTCCCCATTTTGCTCCCCTAGGAATGACAGAGGGGTCCCAGCAGCCCAGGCCAGGCGAGGAGGCGTTGGCTGTGTGATGACTGGGAAGACCGTCCTCCCAACATCTGCCAGGAGAGGAGGATCGGGGAGGGAACGCCGAGCTCCATCCAGTGCAGATGCTTCCTCCCCAGGCTGGGGGGATGCTCACTGTCCAAGGGGATGAGCTGCCTCCCAGGGAAGCACATGTCTGGGGTAGCGGGGAGTGCAGCATCGCAGGGAGAACCCCGAGGATGCCAACACCCCAGCCCCTGCCTCCAGGTGTTCAGGCAGCAGCACAGCAAGGCGGGAGGCCAGAGGCCCAAAGGAGCTGACAGCCTGGTCCCGGGCAGGCGCTGTCAGCTACTAACACAGGCTCTAAAGACCCTGCAGCTGCCAAGCAATTGCTTCCCAGTCTGGAATGGTAGCTCTTGAACAGTACGAGTGGTGAAGGCCAGGCTGATCTCCATCGGTGTCCGAGCCTCTCTCGCCCTGACCAAACTCCCTCTCTCAGGTCTTAACACTGATTCAAATTAAACCCCAAGGTTCAGAAAGGTAACGGGTAGGGGAGCCCCTAGCGCGTTCGCCATTTCGGTCTGGATTACCAGGAGGGACCTGATGGATGTCTCAAGCCCTATGGCGACCGACCCCTCGTCCAGAGATGGAGTTGATGCAGGGACGGCAGGAGAGGGGAGCCAGCCCCGCCCCCTGCTTCTCCACACAGCATCCCTGCTCCCAGTGCTGGCTGAGTGCTGGGCGGGGCTCAAATATTCTTGCCTTACACTGCTCAGTTACGCTTCACCATCTTCTCTGTGGAAAGTGATGCGTCTTCACAAGTATTTGAGAACAGGGAGGATGAGCAAAGATCTGAGCATATATCCCTTATGAGAGTTAGGCCTCCTGGATAAAGATGCTAAAAATGCCGATTTAATAGTCAAGTAAGACACAGGAGTGCGAGGCTGGTACAAGAGGCATAAAGAGCTCGAAGGTGAAGGACAGGACCGCATCTCCCTGGCAGCAAGATTGGTCTTTTCTCCAGCTTTAATAAAGCAGGCAGCTTTGACGAATCCAGCACATCTCAGCGTAATGCACAAATGGAGTCACAGCTGTCACCAGAACTTAGGAGGGATTCCTGAACCATTCAGATACTGTCTCCCAAGAAGAAGAGACAAGCAGCAATGTAGCGGACCTGGGATCCAGAGCTGGCGGCCTTAGGGTTCATAAGAGTCCATCCTGAAGACTGATGGTTGAGGGAACAGAGCTAGTCCTCGGGGGCGGGGGAGCAAGATGACTTGGCCAAGGTCACAGGGCAAGAGGAGAAGAGACTGCAAGTCTGCAGGCTCCCACAAATCCCTGTCCCTCCCCCGGCCCGCACCTCGAGGACCAGAGAGGCAGGCGCCCACGAGCCACAGCACAGCACTGTCCCATCCCCAAACTGCGTGTTTCGCTTCATTCTCGCGGTAAGCCCACGCAGTGAGGAAAGAGACGTTCCCACAGCCACTTGCCCACTGAGGAAGCAGAGATTCCTGCCGGTGAAAGGACACGCCTGTCTCCGCAAAGCTGGGGTCAGCAGGCACTCCGACCACACCCAGCTGCCCTGTGCCCACCCACACGGTGAGCGGACACCTCAAAAGGGCCAGCCCGAGGGCCGCCGAGGAGGCACCTTTTAGATGTGAGCCTGGATAGATCTCAGATCCCACATCCAGGCCTATAGCTCTAACCCAAAACAGCATGACTCTGGTCTCCCCGGCCTCATCTCAGCACCTGCTATCCTGAGGCTTCACCCCAAGCAGCAGAAACAGCATGTCCACCAGAGATAGTCATCCAAGTTGAAGGGTGAAAACCGAGCCCCAGTCCCTGTACCCGGGCAAGTCACCTGACCACCCTGACCTGTGGTATCGGGGTATTGATGGCATGACGCCTGTCTCCCAGGCTTTGGGGAGAACGAGTTGCTGCCCTTGTTTGTCTGAGCAAACAGTGAAGTCAGGCTGGTCCTTCCTTTAGAAGCTTAGGCTGGGCCTCCTCACAGGATCCCCCCATGGTTCCCAAGGTCCTTGAGACTAACTTGTTCAGCAAGCATCACTCATTGCTTCTGATTTACTGACTATGTCCTGGAGGCCTGCACAGAGCTAATATGGGAACAGTAATATAATGTGCAGGAGAGACACAGTCCACAGATGTGCGGGGCCTGTTCGCATAGTAGCAGGGATGGACCCAGGACATGTATGTACGTGTATATAGCTTTTCTCAAAGGGCCATGATCATGGTTTGTTAGGAAAAAGTGGAGTGGGTCCAGGTTGGCTGTGGGTGAAGTTCGCTCTGAGAGTAACGTTGACTCAGATTTGAAGAAGGAAAGCTGTAATTCAGACAGATATGGGACACAACCAGCAGACGCAAAGGCCCTGTGGCAGGGGGCAGGGGATAGGTAGGTATATGGACCACAGAAGGCAGGGAAGCTGGAGGGCAGGGAGCTTGCCTTACTGCTTCCCCTTAAGAGGAGGGCTGTGTTGTGAACCAAGGCTTCAGAGGCAGATTGGTAAGTTTCAAAAGTTTTCTTGAAATGAGAAATATACTAAGTGGCACACACATAAATATATGTGCAGCAAAGTTTCATGAGATAACGCTCAACTTTACTACCCGCCATGAACTCTAGTGCTTTCTTATATTCTATTTGAGTGGGGGATAAAAATGAAAGAAAGAGGTATGTTGGTCTTGGCTGGTGTGGGTTGAATTGTGTCCCCCATAAAAATCTGTTAAGACCCTAACCACTGCTGTCCATGAATGAGAGTGTGTCTGGAAGAGCATCTTTGCAGAAGTAATCCTGTTAGAATGAAGTCATGCTGGACGGGGCAGGCCTTAAATCCAACGACTGGCACGCTTATCAGGAAAAGGAGACGTTTAAGGACATAGATACAGGGAGGAGGGCCATGTGAGGATGAAGGCACAGCTGAGGAGCACGAAGGATGGGAACCCCAACCATAGTGAAGGATGGGGCTGCCCGGGAAGGCAGGAGAGAGGCAGGGACGAAGTGCTCCCTCTGAGCTTCCAGGAGGAACCAACTCTGTCGAAGCCTTGATTTCAATCTCTGGTCTCTGCAACTGGAAGACAATACATTTCGCTGCTTCAAGCCACTTAGTTTGTGTTCATTGTTACCTTACGGCAGATGGCTCTAAAAAAAATTAATACAACAGCCCATTAGGTTGCTATCCTGGCCCAACAAAGGGCTGAGATGCACAAGGGCTGATATTGAAAAATGCTGTTTTAAGGGGAGACCACAGAATCATCGAGACTTGAGGAGCTCCATCACTGAATGGTTGGGTGGAGGAGCCTGACAACAGTGCAGAGAGGCTAAGACGGGAGAAGGAAAACCTACCACGGGGTTCTGGGAGCCCAGACAGGAGCTGGCCGGCAGTCAGAGCCGGGAGCGGGGGGAAGATGGGGAGAGCCGTGAGGCATGCAGGGAGCTGGGGGAGATGATCGGTGGGCTGAGACATTTTTGTTTTTATGGGAAAGACTGGTAACTTCTAGGGAGGTAGGAGGAGGAGGGACCCCAGACTGATGGGAATAAGCCTAACTAGACACAGGGTGAGATGTGTTCTCCACTGCACAAATTTTTATCACGATCAGTAAAAACCACATAACTAAAAGAAGATATGGTATATATTGACAACAGAATATTACTTAGCCATAAAAATAATGGACTGATGCCACTTGCAGCAGTGTGGATGAACCTAGAGATGTTCACACTAAGTGAAGGAAGCCAGGCAGACGAAGACAAGTATCATAGGATGTTGCTTACGTGTGGAATCTAAAATGTAATACAAATGAATTTATTTACAAAACAGGAAGAAACAGAGAAAATAAAC
The DNA here is from genome assembly GCA_006408695.1 of Aepyceros melampus. NCBI lineage: Eukaryota > Metazoa > Chordata > Mammalia > Artiodactyla > Bovidae > Aepyceros > Aepyceros melampus. Next base: position 228,520 of record SJXQ01012565.1, read on the forward strand.
TTGGGGCTACCAAAGGGGAAAAGGACAGGATGGGGTCATAAATGAGGAGTATGGGATTAACGGATGCACAGTGCTTTGCATAAAATAGATGAACAACAGTGATTTACTGTACAGTAAAGGGAAATATATTCAATATCTTACAATAACCTATAATGGAAAAAAAATCTGAAAAAAAAAATACTGAGTCACTTTGCTATATCAGTTCAGTTCAGTCGCTCAGTCATGTCTGACTCTTTCCAACCCCATGCACCGCAGCATGCCAGCCTCCCTGCCATCACCAACTCCCAGAGCTTGCTCAAACTCATGTCCATTGAGCTGGTGATGCTATTCAACCATCTCATCCTCTGCCATCCCATTCTCCTCTCACCTTTAATCTTTCCCAGTATCAGGGTCTTTTCCAATGAGTCACTTCTTCACATCAGGTGGCCAAAGTATTGCTGTTTCAGCTTCAACATCAGTCCTTCCAATGAATATTCAGGACTGATTTCCTTTAGGATGGACTGATTGGATCTCCTTGCAGTCCAAGGGACTCTCAAGAGTCTTTTCCAACATCACAGTTCAAAAGCATCAGTTCTTCAGCACTCAGCTTTCTTTACAGTCCAACTCTCACATCCATACATGCCTACTGGAAAAACCATAGCTTTGACTAGATGGACCTTTGTTGGCAAAGTAATGTCTCTGCTTTTTAATATGCTGTCTAGGTTGGTCATAGCTTTTCTTCCAAGAAGCAAGTGTCTTTTAATTTTATGGCTGCAGTCTCCATCTGCAGTGATTTGGGAGCCCCCGAAAATAAAATCTCTCACTGTTTCCACTGTTTCTTCATCTATTTGCCATGAAGTGATGGGATCAGATGCTATAATCTTATTTTTCTGAATGTTGAGCTTTAAACCAACTTTTTCACTCTCCTGTTTCACTTTCATCAAGAGGCTCTTTAGTTCTTCTTCACTTTCTGCTATAAGGGTGGTATCATCTGCATATCTGAGGTTATTGATATTTCTCCCAGCAATCTTGATTCCAGCTTGTGATTCATCCAGATCAGTATTCTGCATGATGTACTCTGCATATATGTTAAATAAGCAGAGTGACAGTATACATCCTTGGTGTATTCTTTTCCCGATTTGGAACCAGTCTGTGGTCCCATGTCCAGTTCTAACTGTTGCTTCCTGACCTACATACAGGTTTCTCAGGAGGCAGGTCAGGGGGTCTGGTATTCCCATCTCTTTAAGAATTTTCCACAGTTTGTTCTGATCTGCACAGTCAAAGGCTTTGGCATAGTCAATAAAGGAGAAGAAGAGATGTTTTACTGGAACTCTCTTGCTTTTTCCATGATCCAACAGATGTTGGCAATTTGATCTCTGGTTCCCCTGCCTTTTCTAAATCCAGCTTGAACATCTGGAAGTTCATGGTTTATGTACTGTTGAAGCTTGACTTGGAGAATTCTGCACATTATTTTGCTAGCTTGGGAGATGAGTGTAATTGTGTGGTAGTTCAAATATTCTGTGGCATTGCCCTTCTTTGGGACTGGAATGAAAACTGACCTTTTCCAGTCCTGTGGCCACTGTCGAGTTTTCCAAAGTTGCTGGTGAATTGAGTGCAGCACTTTCACAGCATCATCTTTCAGAATTTGAAATAGCTCAATTGGAATTCCATCACCTCCATTATCTTTGTTCATAGTGATGCTTCCTGAGGCCCATTTGACTTCACATTCCAGGATGTCTGGCTCTAGGTGAGTGGTCACACCATCATGGTTATCTGGGTCATGAAGAAATTTTTTGTATAGTTCTTCTATGTATTCTTGCCACCTCTTAATATCTTCTGCTTCTGTTAAGTCCAAACCACATCTGTCCTTTTTTGTGTCCATTTTTGCATGAAATGTTCCCTTGGTATCTCTAATTTTCTTGAAGAGATCTCTAGTCTTTCCCATTCTATTGTTTTCCTCTATTTCTTTGCATTGATCACTGAAGAAGCTTTCTTATCTCTCCTTAATATTCTTTGGAACTCTGCATTCAAATGGGTATATCTTTCCTTTTCTCCTTTGCCTTTAGTTTCTCTTCTTTTCTCAGCTATTTGTAAGGCCTCCTCAAACAAACATTTTGCCTTTTTGCATTTCTTTTTCTTGGGGATGGTCTTGATCATTGCGTCTTGTACAATGTCATGAACCTCTGTCCATAGTTCTTCAGGCACTCGGTCTATCCAATCTAGTCCCTTGAATCTATTTGTCACTTCTACTGTATAATCATAAGGGATTTGATTTAGGTCATACCTGAATGGTCTAGTGGTTTTCCCTACTGTCTTCAATTTAAGTCTGAATTTGGAATAAGGAGTTCATGATCTGAGCCACAGTCAGCTCCCAGTCTTGTTTTTGCTGACTGTATAGAGCTTCTCCATCTTCCGCTTAGAGCATTCATCTTCTGTGAGAACTCCAAAATTATAACTCACTGCTGAATAAGCATCTACAGGAGAATGTTGGATTCCACCAAGAAAAGATACCCCATATCCAAAGGCAAAGGAGAAGTCCCAGCAAGACTTTGCTATACACCAGAAACTTACTATCGTATGTCAATTATACTTCAAATAAAAGGAATGTAGTATCACTAATGTACGCAAGCCAAAAGCAGTTCACTTAACTCTGTCAAAAGGACCTTGGCACAGGTTACAGCTTGTTGAGTCTATATCCTCTGGTTCCCTTCTAATTCTTATTATATAGTGAATTTATTTGTAATAATTTGAGCCTCTTGGGGAAAAAAATTACACAAACACAGATTAAACATCATATTTTCTTTTATAATTTGGAAGGCTCTACCGCAGCTTCTGATTAGGTCACATGCAAAGCAAGGCTTGTCACCATGTACTTCTTCCTTTCGGTTTCCCTAAAAAGTAGTGTGAGCAGTGTGCATAAACTCAACTCCTCACTACTGTTTTAATGAGGAAAGATGTTGATTCCCAGTGTTTGGAAAGATGATGATTTTTTTTTTACATATGGTATTTGGTCCAGTAGTGAAACCTGTCCTCTAAGAACAGGCAGGTATCTGAGGATAGACTTCTATAGTTAAAACGAACCAAAAAAGAATGAGAAACACTCCGGGACCAAGTGAGGAAGAGGGTAACGGGAGTAACACACGTCCAGGATGTCTGGCTCTAGGTGAGTGGTCACACCATCATGGTTATCTGGGTCATGAAGAAATTTTTTGTATAGTTCTTCTATGTATTCTTGCCACCTCTTAATATCTTCTGCTTCTGTTAAGTCCAAACCACATCTGTCCTTTTTTGTGTCCATTTTTGCATGAAATGTTCCCTTGGTATCTCTAATTTTCTTGAAGAGATCTCTAGTCTTTCCCATTCTATTGTTTTCCTCTATTTCTTTGCATTGATCACTGAAGAAGCTTTCTTATCTCTCCTTAATATTCTTTGGAACTCTGCATTCAAATGGGTATATCTTTCCTTTTCTCCTTTGCCTTTAGTTTCTCTTCTTTTCTCAGCTATTTGTAAGGCCTCCTCAAACAAACATTTTGCCTTTTTGCATTTCTTTTTCTTGGGGATGGTCTTGATCATTGCGTCTTGTACAATGTCATGAACCTCTGTCCATAGTTCTTCAGGCACTCGGTCTATCCAATCTAGTCCCTTGAATCTATTTGTCACTTCTACTGTATAATCATAAGGGATTTGATTTAGGTCATACCTGAATGGTCTAGTGGTTTTCCCTACTGTCTTCAATTTAAGTCTGAATTTGGCAATAAGGAGTTCATGATCTGAGCCACAGTCAGCTCCCAGTCTTGTTTTTGCTGACTGTATAGAGCTTCTCCATCTTCCGCTTAGAGCATTCATCTTCTGTGAGAACTCCAAAATTATAACTCACTGCTGAATAAGCATCTACAGGAGAATGTTGGATTCCACCAAGAAAAGATACCCCATATCCAAAGGCAAAGGAGAAGTCCCAGCAAGACTTTGCTATACACCAGAAACTTACTATCGTATGTCAATTATACTTCAAATAAAAGGAATGTAGTATCACTAATGTACGCAAGCCAAAAGCAGTTCACTTAACTCTGTCAAAAGGACCTTGGCACAGGTTACAGCTTGTTGAGTCTATATCCTCTGGTTCCCTTCTAATTCTTATTATATAGTGAATTTATTTGTAATAATTTGAGCCTCTTGGGGAAAAAAATTACACAAACACAGATTAAACATCATATTTTCTTTTATAATTTGGAAGGCTCTACCGCAGCTTCTGATTAGGTCACATGCAAAGCAAGGCTTGTCACCATGTACTTCTTCCTTTCGGTTTCCCTAAAAAGTAGTGTGAGCAGTGTGCATAAACTCAACTCCTCACTACTGTTTTAATGAGGAAAGATGTTGATTCCCAGTGTTTGGAAAGATGATGATTTTTTTTTTACATATGGTATTTGGTCCAGTAGTGAAACCTGTCCTCTAAGAACAGGCAGGTATCTGAGGATAGACTTCTATAGTTAAAACGAACCAAAAAAGAATGAGAAACACTCCGGGACCAAGTGAGGAAGAGGGTAACGGGAGTAACACACGTTAGTCACACAAGTTCACGTGCACCAACCCAGGGTTGGCCATCAAGCATTACCCTCTCAGCGGACAGTTGTAAATGAACATTTTATGCTTAGATCTGCTGGAGGCCCATTCATGAGCTGCTTCCTCTCTCAGAAAGAAGTCTGGTTCTGAACACAGAAGCCCATTTGCAGTCACAGCACCCCATGGTCCCCACCAGGACACAGGATGTCTTAGAGATGAAAATGTCCACACTGGCTGCTAATTCTAAGCCAGCTCTTTTACACTGAACTCAAAATATCCTGAGCCCCTGGAAGTGCAAAGTGCGTGGGAGGATGGAGGTGGGGGAATTAACGACGGTCAGGTTTAGCATTCTGTCGACTTCTCTGTCCTTTGTTAGGAGTCACTAGTGCCAAGGATGTCTGAAGGTGAGTCAGTTAAATGTTCTCATTATGGACTTTGATTCCTAAGGGTTATTTATTTCGTGGTTCATTGCCAAATCTTGTACTCAATTTGGGTTGGACATAATCAGTGCTCTGCACGGTATGGCCCATTCTTTTATGTAACTCCCGTGCGCTTTGAGGAACGCCTCTGGAATAAATATCCTAATTATCTCCCCAACCTAGGTCATCGGGAGGACATGCAGCTGAACAGGAGGGAACGAACAGGCAGATCTTCTGATCCTGGCATTTTCTATTATTCTGGGTCACAGCGCTATTGACCAGGAAGATATGAGAAGCTGAGGGGCCTGCAGAAAGGAAGAGGAGCTGGGGGCATGTGGGTTCCACAGTGAGTCCTTGGCTGGATTCAGAAACCCGGCAGCAGCAGACAGGCTGATGGGGAGACAGTCAGAGGCGATGGAACGGGTGAGCACAACTCCACTTTCAGACACCCTGGCCTTCCCTTCTAGAAAAAAGTAGCCACCCGCATTACAATGTCCACTGTGCTAGACATCAGCACCCAGCCATTTGCCCAGACCACTGGGGTTAATCCCTGTGTCACTTGGTCCCTTGTGCCCTGCGCCAAGTCCCAAGTGCCCCAATCCTGGCCACTCACTCATGCTGCAGCAACGCAGAGCATCTCTGCTTAGAGAGGGGGCCACACCCCTTTGGACCCCATAGCCAGCCCCTTTTGGGACTGGCTGTTCGCTGGCATGATGCTCTCTGGTAAACAACTCAGCCACCTTCACCACTGAAGCTAAGTACCACCACATGCCAACTCCAGGTTGCAAAGGCACCTAGGTGGCACTTGCGATCTACTTCAGTCATGCATTTTTAAAAAAAAAAAAAAATCAAAAAACAAAAAACTTTTTGTCTTGTATTGGAGCATACCCACTTACACTGTGGAAGCCCTCCTAATATTTCTTATGCAGGTTTTGCTATTTAGAAATTAAAATTGCGCACGGATGGTAAAGTGTTTAAGGTGCAGCTAGAGGCAGGGAAAATGCGACACACATAGACGAACCTGCCTCGCGTCTTAGACACGCGGCCTCGTAGACCAAGAGTGCTCTTCACAGACGCTGGAAATGGGGTCTCCTCAGGGGCCTGTCACGGCTACACAGTGAGCCAGCAGCCCCAGAAGAGGAACCCTGAGGCTGCCCCTGAGCTGAGACACTCCTGCAAAGACACCTTCTGGAACGCTTGGGGCTTTTTCCCTCAGGGGATCCACGGGACAATTTCAAAGGGGAAATTCGCTATTTCTCCTCTGATGGTCGTGAAAGAGAGAATTCTAAAAGCCTGATCAGAGGCCCTGCCGGGTCAGGGAGGGCAGACACCAACTGGCCGTGTTTAATTTTCCGTGGCTCTGAAGCTCAGAAGGTACAGCGTGATGGGGAAGCAAACGTCTCCTTTGGCAGCCAAGGCCCATTTCCTGGTGTTGCTTTAGCTTGAACGTTAAGGCTCTTGCAGCTGCAAGGAAAGGGCCCAGGAAGAGAGAGGCTGCACCCTGACCTAGAGAATGCTCAAAACGAAATCATTTTATTCTCCAAAGTGGGAAGGAGACGTCAGCTCTTTTCAGGTAGGTTTTCTCCGCAGGCATCTCTAAGGGTGGACTGTGCTGGGAGTTTGGTAAAGACTGGGCCCCACTGTCGGCTCGAGCTGTCTGGATCCCAACCTCACCTCCATGAGGGAGACACACGCTCCCAGGATACAGGGACAGCTGAGCAGTTTTCCCCTTTGGAGACACCTTGGAATCTCTAACCCTCAGACACCGGGCTGGCAACGCCTTGGAACAGCATGTCACAGAAGGATCGCAAAATGCTGAACAGGGACGGCTGACTCAGCACTGTGATGTGCTGGCAAAACACTGACGTATCGATGAACAGATCCCCCCAGGAGGGTTCACTGTCTTCCCTCTGAGCACCATAGAATTGAGATGCTGGTGAAACTGAGGCAGAAAGAGGATACAGGTCCTCAGAGCGCACAAGGGTTGCAAAGAATCCCACACAAGAGTTCTTTTCCTGACCCTGGACCAGGAGCTGTTCAGGACGCACTACTGAAAGAGCCAGGTAGGAATCTTGTCTTTCCTGGGGCTTCTGAGAGGTTCTTAGGATGATAACAGGGTGAGTTAAGCCCCTCAGATCTCCCGCTGGGAAGAGGCTCAGGGTCACCTCTGGCAAAGAAGGAACCCCAGGCCACTCACCACTGCACAATGGGCTGTCCCCATCAGAAGCTTCCTTGTTCGAAGCTAACACTGAAGAATTAAGCCACACACAAGCCACACATGGCATGACACCAGCACAGCACACAGCAAAAGCAATCACGTCCCCAAACTCCCATTCTGTGTGGCGCTGATAGTCTTGAATGGCAGGGACCGGCCACCTGCCAGAGTGAATCCAGCAGTCTTCAACCTGGACTCATGGGTTAGAAAAGGCAATACCAATTCATGACCTGAAACCACCCTCTCATTACACCATGATTACATCTCAGCTGGTACCGAGTTGGCTTAGAGGCCGTGAGAAGATGATTCTAGTAGACTCGCAGGCCCCTGCCCGTGAATCTGGAGCTGCGTGGACTTACTTGTTAAGGATTTTCGCTCTCTTAGCACTTGAAAAATTCTCCAGCTGCAAGGACTCTTGAGTAAGGAAGGCGACGGCCAGGTGAAAATAGTTGTTCCACAGCTGAAAAACAAAAAGGGGAGATGCTCAGGCGCCGGACTGATTCGCACAGGATCTCAAAACCGCTTCGAGACGTTTAGCATTTGCCCAGCACATGCCTGTGAGATGTTAGAAAGCTGTGTGCTCTACGTGCACGTGGCTGACCAGCCACCCACAGTGCGGTTCAGGGCTGAATGTGGGCTCTGACTGCACGTGCTCAAAGCCCACCAGCTTGGCCGCTTACTGAGGCAAATAACCCAATCTTTCTGTGCCTTGGTTTCCACAGATAAGTGGGAACGTCAACAGTACCTGATAGGGCTACTGAAGGAAGGATCGAAGGGATAGAGACACCTAGGGCCCCCCCAGCGGGCTGAGCGGGCGGTGATAATCATGTAATATGTTTTGGCTCTTATTAACACATTATTGACTGGGGGACTTTTGCAGAAGCTAATGCCTGTGGCTATAATACATCTCAGGTCAATAATGTATTAATATTGCATCATATATAGATTTCTATAATTTATCATTTTTATGACACTAAAAATATAAACACTAGACGATTGAGAACAACATAAAACCACCCAATACTTCGTATTTCAAGAATAGCTGTGTGCAGTCGCTAATTTACAAACAGAGGTGAAAGTGAAATTGTTAGTCACTCAGTTGTGTACAACTCTTTGAGACCCCATGGACTGTAGCCTGCCAGGCTCCACTGTCCATGGGATTCTTCAGACAAGAATACTGGAGTGGATTGCCATTTCCTTCTCCAGGAGATCTTCCTGGCCCAGGAATCAAACCTGGGTCTCCTGCATTGTAGGCAGATTCTTTTCCATCTGAGCCACCAGGGAATCATAAACAAAGGTAATAATTATTGCCTCAAGTGAGATGATTATAAAAAGTTAGATAAAAATAAGGTGTTAACAATAACTGACTATCTTCGGTTACCTACCAGATAAATAGTGGCAAGTTTCAAGCATGGATTTAGCTAAAGGCTTCATGTATCTGCTACTCTTCATAAGTGGCATTTCTTCAGGACTAGAGCATCTCATTTGGTTGCCAGGGAACCAGGTAAGTGCTGGTCCCCTTAGCTCACAGATGAGGTTCAGAGACTTGCCCCAAAACACAGAAAACAGGGAACAGAACAAGGTGAAGCAGAACAAGGGTCTCCAGTGGCCCACCCTAGACCTCACAAGCCAGTCTTTCCTGCCTACCAAGGCACTTTCTCTTTTATTTAGGCCCTTTTATTGGGTTGCCAAAATGTTTATTGAAGTTTTTCCATAGGGTGTCATGGAAGAAACCTGAACAAACTTTTGGCCATCGCAATATAATGAACAGGGTGGCTCAAATCAGTAAAGTACACGCTTCTTCTTTTTTTTGGGAACTAACACCTGCCCTGATGCCCACCCATCCCCTTGCAATGCCCTTCTCTCACAGCTTTAGCAGGGATGTCTGGGCCATGTTGGGGTCAGGGTCATCACAAGAGCAGGACCCAGAACGTTTTCTAATGCATACCTGGTGCTCATAAAAACAGCATCAACAGAAATAGAGATGTGTCTTTTTAAATGCCAGCTTCACTAACTCTCTCTTCCTTCCCTTCATTCACACAGGGCCAGGATGACAGCTGAGCTACAGGTAACCTAAAACCCCACCTTAGGAGATGTTTAGGGGAACAGTGTAGTTGAACACCCTGAAGGAGGTTCCCTTGTGGACCATGTGCCTGGAGACTCAGCATGTCCATCTATAAAGCAAGGCTGGAACCCACAGGAGATTTTTGTACCGAGGAAGTAGGAGGCTGACTGCTGCTCACCTCAAAACTGCCCTGGCCACTGTAGAGCCGGAGCAAGGCTGGGGGCCCCCAGGGGCTGGGAGCATCTGGCCTGGGGGAGGTGGGGTGATGACTTCTGTGATGTCTCTCTCTCAGGGTGCAGCCTGCTTCTATGCCCGGGGGATGGGAGGTGGCCCAAGTGTGGGGTGGTCTGCAAAGCCAGGCCTGTGCTCTGCTGATGTGTGGGGGACAGGACAGCCTGGAAAGAGGGAGGAGCTGTTCAAGGCTGGAGCAGACTGAAGTCACATGGAAACTGAACGCACAGGGGAGGGCGGGTATGCAGGAGGAGCACAGGGGGTGTCCAGGGCAATGAAACTGGATGCATGTCATTATACACTTTTCCAAACCCACAGAATGGACAGCATGTTTCCAAGGAGCCCTGGTGCAAAGTAAGCACTCAGGGAACACGATGGGTAAGCGCGGGTGCAGCAGTGGCGTCAAATGCACCATCTGGTGGGGGATGTTGACGGGGGGGGGAGGCTCTGGGTGCTAGAGGCAGGGTGTTTCGGGAAGTCTCTGTACCTTCCTCTTAATTTTGCTGTGAACTTAGAGCTACCCACTCATAAAATACAAAAAATTTAAAAATCACATAAAAATACAAACATTAAAAAAACCTGTCAGGGTTTCCCTGGCAGTCCAGTGGTTAAGAATCTGGGCTTCCACTGCAGGGGGTGGTGTGGGTTTGATCCCTGGTGGGGGAAGTAAGATTCCACGTGTTGTACACTGCAGCCAAAAAAACCAAAACAAAAAGCCAACCAACCAAACAAAAAGAATCCCTGTAAGCTATGCATGATTTCAGCTGTGACAACTAACAGCATTCGCAATGCTGACCTGAGGAGCAACAAGTTCCGTGATTGGGTCAACGGAACTTGAACGTGGCCTGGGGGCTGGTGGGCGCTGATAATGTGTGAGTGCGGTGGTCTTACTCTAGTTATGTAGGGGAAGGCCTCTGTTTGTGTGAAATATATACTAGAGATTGGGGGAGGTGACACGATGTCAAGCTGGCAGCTCACTAGGAGAATGTTGAGAATAAGAGCTCTTGGTGCTGTACTTGCCAGAAATGAGAAGCAGGCTAGGGAGGGGCAGAGGGAAGCAGAGGGCAGAGTAGCAGCCCACAGGGAGGAGTGGTTTAAAGGAGAAGGAAGTGTCTGGGAACACCAGGACATCAAAACATGGAAATGTGCCTTGTGGGAGGACCTGCTGCCTGGAGCACACGTGGAACCAGTCTTGGCCATGCAGCACCCAGGCCTCTCCCTGGGTATGGGAGGATGAAAACCTCCTAGAGTGGAGCAATCAAACCACATCTGTCAAGGGATAAGGGCCCAAAGAGCTCATCGCAGCCAAGGCGTTGGGCATGAGGGGAGCTTCCAGAGGACCAAGTGCATGAAGACAGTGCACAGGGTCAGCAACAACCCATAACACACGCTCAGCAGCCACACCTGAAACACACAGCCATCGGTGTATGTGGCTCAGCACCTGACGGGCATGGCCGACATGGATAAAGGGAGAAAACCTAATGAAGGACACGAAAAAGGCATAAATATCCCTGCGTGGGATGGGAAAAAATAAATACTGCCAAGTGTTCTCCCAAACGCTGTTACAATTCTACTACGATCTTTTATGAACTCAACCCAATTAAAATGTAAACAGCATGCTTAAAAAGTTTAACAAGGTCATTTGGAATTTCACATCGAAGAGGAAATGCACAAAAAGTCAAAACAACTTTTGCAATAACATCCTAACCAGGAAGACATGGCTCTACTAGCTGGGTATAAAACCCATAGTTAATAAGACAAAAAACAGAACTGACACACACATGTATCTGTAATTGTGGGTTTTCTTGGTGGCATTTCAAATCACTGGGAGAGAATAATTTACTCATCAAGTCATGTAGGAAAAAGTAAACTCAAACTCCAGCCTCCAGCAGATGTAGAGAAACAACAAGGACAGCGAGCTACATTTGATGACTTGTAATAACCTATAATGGAGAAGTGTGAGAAGGAATCTATATACAGAGATACATGAATATAGAAATCTATATAGAGATATATAAAATTGAATCACTCTGCTGTACACCCGAAGCTAATGCAACACTGTAAAATAACTATACGCTGATTTTAAAAAATGATGAAGGAAAAGAAATCACAGATAGATTCGATGTTAGAAAGTTTTTTTTTAAAGCAGAAATACAAAGCATTATCAGATACCAACTATAAACAAAACAGTTAAATTTATAATCAAAGAAGGATTTGCCAAGCAAAAAATAAAACCCAAAAAGCCATTTAAAAGAACTGACAAATTTGACTATAGAAAAATTAAATATTTCTATATGATAAACCTAAACCCATGATTAGACTATATCAAGAATTTCAACTTACAAAAAAAATATGACATATAGCACAACAGAAAAATGAGCCGAGAAAATGGACAGTTCACACTAGAAATCCTCCCAGCCAGTGAGTACTCTCAACCCTAGCAATCAGAGAAATATCAACAAAAAGAAGAATCAACAATTTTAAAGAAATTGGTATTGGAGAAGACTAGACAATGAACTTCGCAGAGAAGGCTGGTGAGACTGCAAATTGCTAGAGCATTTGTGGATGGTAATTTATCAGTGTCCAGTTCAGGTCAGTCGCTCAGTCGTGTCTGACTCTTTGCGACCCAATGAATCGCAGCACACCAGGCCTCCCTGTCCATCACCAACTCCCAGAGTTCACTCAGACTCACGTCCATTGAGTCCGTGATGCCATCCAGCCATCTCATCCTCTGTCGTCCCCTTCTCCTCCTGCCCCCAATCCCTCCCAGCATCAGGGTCTTTTCCAATGAGTCANAAAAGTTGGCTTGAAGCTCAACATTCAGAAAACGAAGATCATGGCATCTGGTCCCATTACTTCATGGGAAATAGATAGGGAAACAGTAGAAAACAGTGTCAGATTTTATTTTTTTTTGGGCTCCAAAATCACTGCAGATGGTGATTGCAGCCATGAAATTAAAAGACGCTTACTCCTTGGAAGAAAAGTTATGACCAATCTAGATAGTACATTCAAAAGCAGAGACATTACTTTGCCCACTAAGGTCTATCTAGTCAAGGGTATGGTTTTTCCTGTGGTCATGTATGGATGTGAGAGTTGGACTGTGAAGAAGGCTGAGCGCCGAAGAATTGATGCTTTTGAACTGTGGTGTTGGAGAAGACTCTTGAGAGTCCCTTGGACTGCAAGGAGAGCTGACCAGTCCATTCTGAAGGAGATCAACCCTGGGATTTCTTTGGAAGGAATGATGCTGAAGCTGAAACTCCAATACTTTGGCCACCTCATGTGAAGTGTTGACTCATTGGAAAAGACCCTGATGCTGGGAGGGATTGGGGGCAAGAGGAGAAGGGGATGACTGAGGATGCGATGGCTGGATGGCATCACAGACTCGATGGACCTGAGTCTGAGTGAACTCCGGGAGATGGTGATGGACAGGGAGGCCTGGTGTGTTGCGATTCATGGGGTTGCAAAGAGTCGGACACGACTGAGCAATTGAACTGAACTGAAGAGAAGAAAGCAGAAGTGACTGTGGAACTTTGGTGAGTAGGTCATAAAAAGCACTGTCGCTCTCTAACTGGGTTGCCCTTTCTCTCTTGGATTATTCATTCTGGAAGAAGCCATCTGTCATGTTGTGAGCGTTTCATGTGATGCAAAACTGAGGCTTCCTGCTAAAAGCCATATCAAGCCTTCAGATGACTGCAGCTCTGCCCGATATCTAGGTTGCAACCTCCTGAGAGACCCTTAGCCAGAATCATCCAGCAGCTAAACTGATCTCTGGAAATTGACGTAGGAAAAGGTTACTGTTTTAAACCGAGTTTGGAGTAGTTTGTTATATAGCAATAGATAACTGGTGGCATGTTGGTAAAGAATCCCCTTGCCAATTCAGGAGACACAAGAGATGAGGGTTTGATCCCTGGGCTGGGAGATCCCCTAGAGGAGGAAATAGCAATTCACTCTAGTATTCTTGCCTGGAAAATTCCATGTATAGAGGAGGCTGGAGGGCTACAGTCCATGGGGTCACAGAGTTGGACAGGACTGAGCACGCATACATATATGTTTTACTTCTGTCTTGATGAATGTATCACCTAGTCTTTAATGGTTTTTGATGTCATTTAAAAAGATGTTTTTAAAATTTCAGTTCCCAATTGCTTATTGGTAGTGGATAGTAGTATAATTGAATTTAGAACATTGATATTATATCCTGTTGCCTTGCTGAACTCAGTCCTAGTAGCTTAGAAGACTGTAGATTTGATAGGTTAAGAAAATAGCATGGTCGGGAATTCCCTGATGGTCCAGTGGTTAGGACTCTGCACTTTCACTGCCAAGTTGTTATTGTTCAGTTGCTTAGTTGTGTCTGACTCTTTGTGACCCCATGGACTGCAGCATGTCAGGCTTCCCTGTCCTTCACTAGCTCCTGGAGTTGGCTCAAACTCATATCCATTGAGTTGATGATGCAGTCCAACCATCTCATCCTCTGTTGCTCCCTTCTCCTCCTGATTTCAATCTTTCCCAGCATCAGGGTTTTTTCCAGTGAGTCGGCCCTTCACATCAGGTGGCCAGAGTGGAGCTTCACCTTTAGCATCAGTACTTCCAATAAATATTCAGGACTGATTTCCTTTAGGATTGACTGATTTGATCTTCCTGCTGTCCAAGGGACTCTTAAGTCTTTTCCAGCAATAAATTTCAAAAGCATCAATTCTTCAGCACCCAGCTTTCTATATGGTACAACTCTCACATCCATACACGACTACTGGAAAACCATAGTTTTGACTATACTATACTGTACTATACTCACTGCCAAGTGCCCAGGTTCATTCCTTGGATGGAGAACTAAGAACCAACAATCTGTGTGGCTCAACCAAAGAAAGAAGGGAAACAAGCTAGCATGGTAGTCCTTAGTTCCTGGTTGGTGAGCATTTTTTTCCTCCTTTCCTGCAGAGCATTTTAATAAATTTTGAGTGGTTACTAATTCTAAGTCTGGGGCCTTTCCCTGCAAATGATTTAGGACATGTTAGGACCTCCAGCAATAGGACTGCATAGACTTTTATAGCTCAACATTAACACTACTTGACTATCATCCTAGTCTGCCTCACCTCATTCTGTTAGCTACTAACCCCTTTTAATTTTTCTTTTCAGTCACTGGCTTGATCAGGCTTGGACCTCTGCTCTCCTCCACACTGTGAACTTCTTCGTCTCTATTTTCTTATGTTTTCCAGTCAAGTGTGAAAATGTGGTGGCCTATCTCATCTTTCCCCTCCATGTCATTGATTGCCAGGCAGGTCCCCCTCTCTTCCAGCTGATTCTTCAGGTTGATTCTGTCCACAAGAGACAAAGTTCCATGGTCTAAATGTACCCACTTGGCCTGGGGGGTTGGAGACAGAGCAGTCTCCCTGGAAAAGGGTGTGACTGGGTTGGCCTGTGATGGAGACTTCTGTGCAGACCTCCAACCCCATGCCTTGAATCCCTGTGACACTGCTTCTCATCCAATCCATGAGAGAAGCCAAACCTCATTCATAGAATCGAACACATTTATCCTCAGCACTGGTTATCTTCCTTCTCTCTCCCAAGCCCTCCTACCCCTTTCTCTGCTCCTTCATGTACCCAGAAAAGTCATGCAGTTTATCTGGCAGGTGAGAAAATTGTAGTCTGCAGAGCTCAGATGACTTGCTCAAGTTCATAGAGAGGTCTAAATTTAAATATAGACCTCCTGATTTTCCCAAGTTGGTGTATTTTCCCTATTAACCTGTACTTGACCCCAGGAGACAAAACACCTCCCATTCCCACTGGGGTCTAATGGGGCAGAGAGACTGGTGCTGAGTCCAGCAGAGGCAGGTGGCAGCTATGACTCAGCCTAGGTTGTGGATGGCAGGTGTCTCATCCCACTTAGGACTGGGCTTTATGGCTTAGTGTGCAAGTGCCCGGGGGTCCAGGTCCAGATGTGGCTAGGAGGTGAGAGGTACAGAGGCAGAGACTGGCTAAGTTGGAGCTAGAATCAATAAACCTATCCTAGTAGCAGCAGCAGTAACCTGTGGCTGCTGTAAGCAATTGTCATAAGCTGGGTAGCTTGAAACAACAGAAATGTGCTCTCAGTTTTGGAGACTAGAAGTCTGAAAGGAAGGTGTCAACAGGCTCCACTGCCACCGTGGCCACCCCTCCACCCCCACCCCCTTCCTCACCCCAGATTCTGGGGAAGAAT